>JABUQX010133897.1:0-10000 GCA_015478945.1 Trachelipus rathkii
AAAAAACACTCATTAAATCGCATACGTACTTTCTCCTTACACTTTCCATTCTTACGCACTATCAGCACACACAACATTTATTGACTAACCAAAACTACTCATTCTCACACGTTTCGACTTTACATCTTTATATTCATATCACAGAGAGAGTATATCCAAATTCTAACTTATCATAAAATACATCCTCAGTCTCTCCTGTTTCTCTCGACAATATAATCTCACTCTAACTTTTATAGATAATTATTAAAATACATAAGAGACAGTAAGAAGCATATGGGCTATCGAGACGATCAAGTCAACACACTAACCAAACATACTCATGCAAATCCACAATTCAGCACCTACAATGTAAGTTGGTCAATTTAATGCTCCACTAAATTAAGACAATTTGAGCCATTAGTCCTTGTAACAAAATCTCATGAATAATAAATTAATATAACTAGAATACTACGTCAAAACCATAGGTATATATTATTAAATATAGAAATAACATATAATAGTCAATAATACCCTTAGTACCTATATATAATATACTATTATATCCATATATTTCTTAGATAATATAAATATTATCAATACTCAAACGACCCCACTATTATACTATAATAAAATCACATGGACTCACATATCTCAATAAAAATCTCATGATTATCATTCTACAATATACATACTATATCATATATATACCTACTACACACCACAGTAATAAGGGTCAAACTTCAATGAAAATTACATTAGCGCCACCGTAAAATACATTAACGTGAAAAACCCTTTTACCTCCTACAATTTATAATAATACATATACCTATATAAATATTATAGTGACCTAATATACCTTACTTCTACCTCGGCGGAGCTGATCCATCCAATCTACGCGCGCTTCATTTATCACTACTAAGTATTAAGCAACAAACACTAAACACAATTATACCAAAACACAAACATATTCCTTAACTAATTGTGGATAAGCGAAATAACCGGGTAAGAAATTATCACACGTAGTGGGAACTGACAATACTATATATATTATATATATATAATCCAATCATCCACATACATTAACAATCTAAGTTATGGTCAATAATGCAATCTAACATTAATAACTACTGTAACTAAAACGCCAATTTGAGCTTCGTCTAATATATTATAAGATACCCACCCATCCATATACCATCCAACTTTCTTGGAATGTTGTTTAATCGAGCAGTCACACTCACCAACCTCCTGTGGCAAGCCATTACAAAATTTAACAACTCTATTACTGAATGCATGCTTTCTATATCAAAGATAGCATGCTTTCTTCTTAATTTCTTATTATGCCTCTGGTCACCTGTCCATGCTCCACTATGAAAAAATTTGTTGGTCTCCGTAATTATTCAGTAGATGTCAATCATTGTGTAGACTTGCATCATGTCACCCTCTGAGAAATTGCTTTTCTACAGAAACATTCACTAACTCCTTAGCCTCTCCTCAAAGCTCTTACCCTCAAACCCAGAAGTCATCCTCGTTGCTCTACGTTGCACTCTCTCTAGCATTCTAAGTCTTTCTTTAAATAAGAGGCCCAAACTTGTGCACAATACTCTATTATGGCCTAACATAGCTATTATTATAAAGTTTACTTATTACTTCCTTGCTCTTGTAAAACAACATTGCGATTTATTATGCCCAGCATCCTTATTAGCTTTATTCCTAGCTCCAAACACTGATTAGCTACTTTAAAATTACTGTTTATAATCACATCCAATCACACCTAAATCTTTTTTCTTGGTCCACAGACTCAAGCCGATCCCCATTCATAATCGTAGTTAAAACTTTATTTGAGTAACCTAGGTGAAGAACCTTACAGTTTCTTCTATTAAAATTCATTTGCCTTTTATGACAACCCAAGAAGTTTATCAAGATTTATTTTGAAATCTTCTATGCATCTTCACTATTCCTAACCTGACGGTGGCCACTTTTAGTATCATCTGCAAATTTAGAACCTGCGATTCTAAGTTCACTGGTCTAAACTCATTATACTATATGAGGAACAAAAGTGGCCCCAGCACTGACCCTGTGGGACACCTCTTCATTATTTCCCATGATGATTTATTGCCATTTAGTTGTACACTACTGTTTCTATTTCGCAACCACTCTTTAATCGCAACCATGTACCACTCCACCTAAACCACATTGCAGTAACTTCTTCATCAGCCTTATGTGGGGACCTTATAAAAAGCTTTCTGCAGTCACTAATATACAAATATCAACCTGGTATCTCCTCGGTCAAATGCCGTCAGTAATGTATTACCATAAATTATAAAGGTTTGGTCCTGCCATGACTACCCTTTCTGAACCATGCTGGGAGTCATACAATACCCTGTTATCTTCTCTCTAAATATTTCTCTATATGACTTTCAGTAACTTTTTCAGAACCTTTACAACCAGAACTGTTAAGCTAACTGGCCTATAATTTCCCAAATCTTCCTTACTAACTTTCTTACTAAATAGTCACAGACAATATGCTGTTTTCCAGGTCATTGGTACTCACCAAACTGTCTATATAATCGCTTAAAAATAAATACAGTGCTTTACAATGCTGATAATAACTACCCTCTTTCCGAATTCTACCATATATCCCATCAGGCCCTGCAGCTTTACCTGGATCAATATGGTCTACTAAAGATTTAATATCTTTTTCCTCAAATTCAAATTCTGTAAGTCTCTTTGTTACATGCATACAGAACTATTAGTCTCGCAAACTATTATTAATCTTTCCTCTGTAAACCTGAAGCAAAATAAGAACGAAATTTGCTTGAACCAACTCCTTTCTGAACTACACTAAATTTTCATCAATTTTAATATGGACAAATTAAATTGTCCTATTCTACTCTTAAAATTATAAAAGGCTAACAAACTTCTTCAGGTTCTCTATTACTATTCCTTGCTAATTTAATTTCTGCCTCTTTGCCTTTCGTATTGACTGGTTAAGTTCATTTCTATTTTTCCTATAGTTTTCTAAATCATTCTCCTATTACTAAACCATTGATATTTTAAAATGTTAACGCTTTTCAATTAATTTTTCACTCTTATCTGCCTTATTCCAACAAACAGGTTTTTTCTCTATCTCACCTACATGGGTTTATTTTTTAAAACATACTGACTGAAATACATTAAATTTGCTTAAAATGTTCCACATGATAAAACAGTTTAGTCTTTAAACTCTTTTATCCCAGTCAGTTATAACTAAGCATGTCTCGTAATTTGTTAAAATCACCATTTCCGGAAATGCTAACGATGTTTCCTTATTAACTTGCAAATTGGGCCCAGATATCACATCCATTATTATCTAATTATATTATGGTACACTAGTAAATTCTCCTCAACTCTAACCTCACCCAACATACTTTCATCGTTAGTTAATATTAAGTCTAGTAGTCGCATCGTGTCTGTGGCGTTTTCATGGATCACCTGGCTTCAAAAAGTTTTTAGTATAACCTTTATAATACTGACTACTATAGGTCCTATCTAGACAAGGAATCCATTGAATGCCAGCAAATAAATCACCCATTATGACTACACCTTTTTCTTTACTGTGGATGCTGTCTCAATCTCTTTCACAATTTCCGCGTCTAATTCTTGACTCTGGCCAGGAGGTCTATATAATGCCCCTATTCTATATGATTATTGAACATAAGGATATCTACGCCATACCGATTCAAATCATGATTAATTTTAAAGTTCGTCATTAATACAGATTGAATATTGCTTTTAATATAAGCGCCACACCCCCACCCTTCTTTTCCTCTACGCTGGTATAATAAACTATTATGAATATCCGTACATTTTCATATTCTGAAAAGAGTTTCCATATACATTCATTCATTACCCATGCCTAAGTTGATGCAATAATGTCAAGATTCTCCATGTTTATGGTATAGCTAATACCGCTTATCTTCATTTTATTTCTAATGGCTTACTGAGCATTTGTGTAAAAAGCATTTGATATTCGAACTGCTGCTATTTTTATTGACATTATTATCTTTATTGAGCTGTAAAAATACCAGTTTTATTTATATCAAACTTTACCGTTACCCATTGCTATTATTCGTATCCAAATTTAGCCCAATCACCCCCAACGTTACCTAGTTTTTTGCTAAACAGTCTCCAAACTGGTGCTGAAAAGCCCAAAACCTTTACGACTCAAGTGATCCATCTGCTGCGAAAAGATCTTTATCCAGAAATTCTCTTCACAAATCCAAAAACCTAATTTTATTCAATTAAACATAAATTCCTAATTCATTTCATTTACACCTAAAGCCTTACTCCCCCATTCCCTGACCTGCACCAAACCTAGGTAAAATCCCAAAATCATGCCACCTTCTATTCACTAGCTTTTTTAATCTTCTCGAATCAAAACTCTATAAATTTGCTATATTCTTCTGACCTTCTAATGTCCTATAATCAAATTTGTAACACCAATGCACAATCAATCTGAATCAACATTTGTAGATTCAATCTCTCTTATCTATCCTATCCACAATATCACTCACTCTGGCACTTGGATAACAACTATCAATCGTTTCTTTTTATTCCTTTTTTGAAAGTCCTCATCTAGGTATCGTATCACTAGAGCTCTCCAATTAGCAATGTATCAGTCTTCCCATTAGAAAACTCAACATTACCATTGCACTCATTCTGATCCCTCCACATCTGGAAGACAGTCGAACCTGTTACTGCAGGTCACAGGGCTGATTGACTTTCGAGATCCTCTTTTAAACTATTATTTCTAATTCCTACAACTCTATATTCATCTGCAGACCTATTTTCAACTACTTTATCCTTTTACCCCTCATCTTCCTGCATAGAGTACACCCACTATTAGTGTCTACCCCTATATCCCACTCCCTCCTCGCCTCGACATCCCTCCTACTTTTTTCTTCGACACTTCCCTCCTTTCTCAACTCAAATAAAACTTCTTTCAATTCATTCATATTTTCCCTCAGTCTTGCAATCTCCTTCATTAGCAACACATTCTCTGCATTCACAACACAAGCAGAGCAGCTATTCTCACCATATTCAGCCTCTCACAGTCCCACAAGTTATAACCAGCAAGCATACATACTTAAATTATTATCAACTTACCTAACTTGTACCTACAATGTTACAAATAAGTTTAAATTCGCTAAGCCTAAAAGAATAAAACAATATATTTTACAACAGTTAAAATTTTTAACAAGCCTTATTAGCTTAGCCTAGGCCAGGGACATATAAAAATTATAAGGTAGGCCTAACAGTAGTCTAGCTTGTAGCCAATTATTCTTAACAAATACAGTTTACTAATATCATACTAAAAGTAGAAAGAAAATTAATCTCTTAAAACAGTTTTGAATTATAGAAAAGAATAGGCCCTAGGCTACAGGCTATATAAAAATTATAAAGTGGCCTAACTGAGACTATGTACCAAAAATTTATATTAACTTTGGTCAAACAAAAATTATATATGGGATATATATTATATATATATATATTATATATATATATATATATATATATTAATATAATATATATATATATATATATATATATAATATATATACCTATATATATCAATATAATATAATAATATATATATATATATATATATATTAGGTCAGCGTCTGGATTAGCCGTCATATTTATCTTAAACTATTAATGCTACAGTAAAAACGGATACATTGCTGGAATGACTGGTGCCAATTTGTGCGAAAATAGTAAAAATACAAAATAAAAAAAATAAATCAAAAAAAAATATAGTATACATTCTCAAAAAATAACACATAGCTACGCAAAAGAGAATAATTTTTGGAATCCTGGTAAAATTTCACATAGGAAATGTCAAAAAAAATAAATAATAAAAAATTAATTGTTAATAATTATAGTATATGATTAGAAGGCTATTTTGAGACCTTTTTTTGGTTTCTCGTTAAAATAAATAAGACTTTCTTTAATTAAACTTTTTTTTTTTTTTTTGTTACTACCGAATACCCAAGGGTATGCCCCCCGAATTGGGCAGGAGTCGGGGTCTCTCGAACTCCCGGTGGACGTACGGGTAGGACTAATTTCCCCCTCCGGGGAGGGTCTCCGGACCCCCTCTTTGGTATTTGGGTGTGCGGGGGTTCCTTCCGCCCCTCCCCTACGGGTATGGAAAACATCCCCCTATGTTCCCCGTCGGCTCGAGCGCTCTTGGCGTATAAAGCAAAATTTAATAGAAAGTCTATTTTTTTAACGAGACCAATAAAAGGTCTAAATAGGCTTTCTAATCGTATTACTATAATTATTAACATATATTTTTTTTTTTTTTTTATTTTTTACATCTTTCCTACTGTGACATTTTACAGGATTCAAAAATGCTTATTCCTCTTTCGCTGTAGCTTTGTAAGTTTTTGCGATACTATTTTTTTTTATTTTTATTTTATTTTTATTTTTTTTACATTTCTCTATAAAAATTGGACAGCATTCCAGCAATGTATTCCGTTTTACTGTAGAATTAATAGTTTTTAAGATCATATGAGGCTAATCCGACGCTTGGCCATATATATATATATATATATTATAAATTTATATATCTATATATATTATTTATATATTAATATATATATATATATATATATATATTATATAATATATATATACTATATATATAATTATATAATCTTATATTTATATATATATTTATTATATATATATATATATATATAATATATATATAATATATTATTATATATATATAATATATATATTTATATACATATATATATATATTATAATATATATATATATATATATATATATATCTATTATATATATATACTATAATTTTATATATACCTATAATATATGTATTATATACTATATATAGTATATAATATTATAATATATATATATATTATATATCTATATATATATTATTTAAATATATATAATTTTTATATATATATATATATTTATTATCATATTTTTATACGTTTTTGAATTATTTATATATATATTATATCTTATATATATAATATCTATATATATATATATATTTTATATATTATACTATATTAATATATATTAAATTTAATATATTATATATATATATTTATATAATATATATATATATATATTAATATATAGATTATATAATATAATATTACTAATATCATATTTATATATATATATTATATATTTATATATACTATAGTATATAATATATATATATATATATAATTATATATATATATATATATATATCATATACTATATATTATATATATATATATAATATATATATATATAATTTAGGTTAAGAGGTTTGAGTGTGAGAATTTTTAAAGATATTTATATATTAATTTAAAGAATTAATACAGGAATTAACATCAGCTTAATTTTTAAAATTTATACCTTTTCCTTCTAAGCTTTTAAATATATCTGTTTTTTCCTTTGCAAATACTTATTTAAAGTATTATTTTTTGTAATAATTTTCGGAGATTAAATAAAAAGTATATTTATATTTTTCTCTTGACAAGTCTCGACCTCTCATGTGTGACATCTTTCATGGTCCAAATTTTGAAAAAAGAATATTTTTTGAGTTAAATATAATAAAATAAGGATTTGTAACTTCAGCTGAAATAAGGACTTATAACTTCAATTATTTCAAATTATGTTGGTTGGTATAAGTGGGATGTCAGTAAATTTTATGTTAAGAATAAGAGGTGAGGTTTAGACTCGGAGAGGTGATTTTGACCAAATTGGAAATTGGAATGAGGACCGCGATCTTACAGACGCTTATTCAGGAATTATCTTATTCTCTTCGCTTATTCGCCGTATCAAAACAAATCAGTATTTCAACGGCGACTCCAACCCTCTACCGGATACCGCCAATTCTCAGGTAATGATGAGGATAGGGATGGTTGATCGGCTATTCTGGCAGCCTCCTCTTTTGTTTTTTCCGAGTCTAAGTTTGATTGGCCCATTGTTTTTAAAAGTTGTAATTGTTTTATAGTCCATGATGTGTGTAATAGGAGTGCCTATTGGCAAAACTATAGATTCACATAAGTAATAAGACGTGCAAGTGATAACCCATTGGACACCAGAAAGCATTGGAATGTTCTAGCCCCTGCCGGTGTCCTTAACAACGAATATGCCCAATTGGGGATAATATAAACAGGGTGTTTAGTAAGCATACGGCAAGAATTCAATAGTTCAATAGGTTATTCCCTGGAGTATTCTAATGATATTTTGTCATTTATTGATTTTTGAAAACACTCTTTGTTTCGAAGATACAGGGGGGAACAAAAGTTACGACAATAACAAACATTTATTACCAAACATTACATGTAAACTTTCTTAATCTACAAGAACTGTTGAAAATGACCACCTGTAGTTATGATGCACGAATCCAATCTTCTCCTCATTGACTGCCGAACTCTTTCAAACACACCAGGGTTGTTTCTGATTGAGTTACACCTACCAATTATCCGATTTCGCAGGTCATCCTCAGTTTCCACTGGAGTATTGAAAACCAATTGTCTTAGATGGCCCCATAGGAAATAACACAGGGGGTTTAGGTTCGGGGATCGAGCAGGCAAGAAATGCAATAAGGAATTTTCACAATAACCATGTGTGGGCTGACTGCTGAGGAACATCCACATGAGGTACTTGAAGATCGTTTTCAAACATCAGTTCTCGTTGAACGTTTGAGCTAGAATTGTGGGTGACTCGCTAATTGGATCGGTATTTCTACCAAAAAGATTTACCGGGGAGATGTATCACAACTTTCTGGAACACACGCTATCTCAGTTTCTGGAGGATGTACCACTGACAACAAGAAATGCAATCTGCTTTCTGCATGATGGTGTACTAGTAAATTTTTGTGTGCTTGGTCGTAGATCGCTGGATTGGTCGAGGTGGACCTCACCCATGGCCTGCTCGATCCCCGGACCTAAACCTCCCTGATTATTTCCTTTGGGGACCCCCAAGGTCATCGGTTTACAATACTCCAGTGGAAACTGAGAATGACTTGCAAAATCGGATAATTATTGGGTGTAATTTAAACAGAAACGATCCTGGTGTTTTTGAAAGAATTCGACAGTCAAAGAGGAGAAGATTGGATTCGTGCATTCTAGCTGCAGGTGGTCATTTTCAACAGTTCTTGTATATTGAGAAAGTTTATATGTTTGTTATTGTCGTAACTTTTGTTTCCCTGTATCTCCGAAACAGAGTGATCTCGAAAATCATCAAAGGACAAAATATCCTTAGAAAACTCCAGGGAATAACCTTTTTAATTTTTGCCCTATGTTTACTAAACACCCTGTTTATATATATATATATATATATATATATATATATATATATATATATATATTCATATATATATATATATATATATATATATATATATATATATATATATATATATATATATATATATATATGTATATATATATATATATATATATATTATATATATATATATATAAATATATATATATATATATATATATATTATATATATATATATATATATATATATATATATATATATATATATATATATATATATATATATATATATATATATAAATATATATATATATATATATATATATATATATATATATATATATATATATATATATATATATATATATATATATATATATATATATATATATATATATATATAGGGTGGGATGGTTTAAAACATTTGGTTTAAAAACCACATAAAAACCACAATGGTTTAAACCATATAAAAACCATGCATAAAATATTTAAAATGTATTTATTAATGGTTTTTTTAGCTTGTTGATATGGTTTTCTCAATTTTTCAATCGAAGAGTAACTGAAAGGCAATTTCTAATCATGATTTTTTATTATTATTGTGAGAATGATTATATATATATATTTTTTCAAAAGTTCACACCTCACGGGCATAGCCCTATTCGCGGAAGGGAACTTCTAAGTAATTTCTACCTAGGATCCGAACTAGAACTCG
>JABUQX010133897.1:12500-25184 GCA_015478945.1 Trachelipus rathkii
AATGTTATAGAATAATAAAAGTTGTACACAATTAGGATTGGTGAACAATACTTACTACAACTAAAGGCATATCTTACAGAAGTTACTATAATAAATTATTATAATATATATTATTTATCCCTTTACAAATACATTGATTTGTCGTGTTACAATCTAACTCACTTGTATCCAAATTTCATGTTCTTCATCGGAGATGTCCTCCTCGAGCTCCTCATCCTCTGTGGGAATTCCATTTGCAGAAGATACTTGGCAGTTGCTGCAGACCAAAGGGAATTTTACAACCGCCTTTCGACATCCGCACCTCCCCCAACAACCAGTTGCACATTTGCAAAATATGTTGTTCAATACACAGTCAGGAGCCGCTGAGTCCATGGTGTGTAGGTGTTCCAGTGCTCCGTCTTTACCCCGAATCCACCCTCATTCTTCTGGTGGCAGGAGGTTACCCAGCCACTGCTGCACTTGTAAAAATACTCTATAAGCACGCTGCTGAGCTGAGTCTTTTGTGGGTGGCAGTGAAACAAGATCAGGCTTCACGTTGTTTGACGATTGCACGAATGAAGAATATCTATGGCTGTTCAAATTAGATTCACGATCTTTGAACAGCGCCAAGGACATTTGTTCTAAAACTCTTGATATTTCATCTGGCGTAGATGAGGCATTGTAAAACACATCGGCAATAGCTTTGTTTCTTTCATTTTTCTCAAACAGTTTGACCAACTGTCCTTTGCCCTTTTTTATACACAGAAGAGGTGGTGTCGCACCCACTAAATGCGTGTATAAAAAGAATGCTTGGTGAATTTTTTCCTAGTTTCTGTAACTCCAAGAATGAGTATGTTTTTGTTTCAACTTTTCCTCTCCCTGGTTTGACAAAATTTATCTCGGTTTCCGATGGAGCCAATGCGATCAGTATGACAAGTAAATCTATGTCTTCTCCTATGATTACCGTGTTATATTCAGTAGATTTTTCGATTCCGCATAACACAATACTTGTGTCAGCATCTCCACTAGCTGTTCTTGTTTCAATGCCTTCAATTGACATTTTTTGAGATACCGTAATGATTAATTTTGATATATTATTGTTGCTTGTGAAAAAGTGTTGTTGCTGAGCTGTCACCTTCATGGTCTCATCAAAATTTATGGCAACATATGTTGTATTGCCACTTCTACGTTTTAGTTTAGGCTGTTTAATGCTGTTCGTGGTCTTACTGTAGCCATCGAACACAACAGTGCACTTGTTACCATAGTGATTTTTAACATAACTAATATACTGCTTGCATACATCGGAAAAAGTGGGCCTAACATTCCACTTAACACGATGTAGATGGAAGCCACTGTCAATCACATTTGCCGTTACCTTGAGATCCAGTTACTTTTTATCAACCGGGAAAAATTTGTACAGGGCAGATTTTTTTGTTTTCCTCATTCGGTTTTCATTGAAGAGAGATAATGGTAGTGCCAGTTCATATCTCAACAGATCCTTTAAGTCTTCATCACTTTTTTTGGTGAAGGCAATTCTCTGAAAAATGAGGAGAGGATCAACAACTTCCATATAAGCCAAGGATAATACTTTCTCCTTCTGATTCTGCTTCACATCTCCAAAGTTTTGCCTAATGACCTTTGTCATAGTAACCTTCCCCACTTTCAAAGCTTTGTGAAAATTTACATTGCTGTTTCCAAAAATGCCTGTTGCAAGAGATACCAACCACAAAATATAATTTTGGAAAAGGGCAATGGTGACTGAACCAATCAGACAACTTTAGCATATCCGCTTCATCCCTGGTTTGTCATGACTGAGGATAGTCTACATGCTGTTCTCCAGTTGAAAAGTGCAACCCTGCAAAATCCTCCAGTGAAGAGCAAATGGAATCACTTATTGCTGCCTCACCAACCCACTTAGCCAGCACAGAATCAGTAATCCCCCTTCCTCTTGTTAGCCCACCAGAGCTCTTCATAGAACGCATAAGAGTCTGTTCTATCGTCATATCAGATCAGACCCCATTACCAGGGTCGTCTGATCTGGATACTGTACAGTTTCCGTTCTTGGCAAAAGTCTCAAACCCAAATGGATGGGTGGATTGAAGATCCCTCATTTCCTGTAGATACATGTGAGAACATTTGGCATATTGTAAGTGTCCACTACTATGAAGAAAGGGAATCATCTGCTGGACAGTCAAGGTGAGACCCTTAATCATCTGAGCGTTCAGCAGCTATGAAGTTTTTCATAATGTCAAAATACTGCACTCATAAAATAACAGTGGGTCCATTTTCTTTTAATGATTCCAGTTTATCTTTCAATTTTTCTTGGAGTGAAGCAAGTTGAGCACTTATTTTGAGTACATCATTGGTCAATGTCTTATCTTTTAGGTAACTAAATACTTTAGTGATTTCAGCCTTGACTTCATTTGAAACTTCAAAACCTTTTAGAATAATTTAGGCTAAAACAGTCTGAACGAGCAGGTGCTCTAGCACAGCTCTGCTAAATGCATACCAAGTCATCATTTTGTCAACAGAGTTAGCTGCAAATATTGTGCACAAAGCCTCCTTAAGACCACTGCCTGTCATCATGTGTCCAATACATCCCAAGTAGGACATAAGTGTGTGAAAGCCACCTAGTCTAACAACTACTAAACTCAACAAAGGGTTATTTGGACATGAAGCCACAATTTCTCTAGCTTTAATGTAGAGTGGCTGATCAAAAGTGACGAAGCAAGTCGTTATCTCATGCTTCTGACACTCTTGTGCGGCATACTTGAGAGCTGTATCGATTGTGTTGTAGTCACTTGGAGGTGCATTTATAAATGGTAAAGGCAATATAGCACTTCTTTTAGGACAACCTTTCTCACAAAGACTACGCATACAGCCCTTCCACTCTGCAATGTCTGGAATACCAAGCCACTTTCCAGTCATCCAAAGCACACCAAAAAGGCTAGGCTCAGGAACATCTGGAAAGACGTGAAGGTTGCTAATGTCCTTGATTGTGATAGTTTTCAGGCCGTTCCTACCAATATTTTCAAAAGTCTGTAACGGAAGTACCCCTAACCTTCCCATTGTTTCGGCAGAGGGTACAGATTTAATCTTTTCTATCATCTTTTGAGGGGGAAGATCTCGCGCTGGAGTGAGGCATTTAATTTCTCCAAAACTTTGGAATGTTTTCAACTCATCAATTGTAGCAAATTAAAATCTGCGTTCTCAAAATATACCAGACGGTATGGGTTGTTGAGGGTGGTGGATGGCTGATAACTCTAACATCTGGTCACTATTGTAAGATGCACTGAACTATAAATTTGCCAGCAGATTTATCAAGCTCCTGGAACCATACTTCCTGTGAATGAACAACTCAATTCTATGAAGAATTGGAGAAAGAAAAGAGCGAGGACGGACAGCTTTGATGATTGCATGAGAAATGGAAACGGACTTTTTTTTCCCATCTGTTTATCACCCTTCTTTTTAAGAACCAGTGTGTCCATGAAAGCTAGGAGTGTTTCTGGGACCATCTGTTCAACCTCAGTGAGGAAACCATCGCTTGCAGGGTAGCTCTTTATTTCATATGCCTGTGACTGTATATCTTTCAATATTATGGCAGCAGCAGTTCCAACAATTCTTATGCGTTCTTTTGTGGCATCATCACATCTGGATGTGTACCATGATTCGGTCAGCATGTTTTCACCAACATCTCGAAAACATATCATAGTTGTTCTGCTGTGCAATTGAGTGATGATTATACGGTCACCATACCTTTCTTTCAGGTTGTTTTTTACTGTTCTATGTGTCGGTTTTCCCCAGAGATCACACCCAAAATCTCATCTAAAGAATGCTGACAATCCTCGTTTTCGTTGAGAAAAGTGTAGATCTCTTCCATTACACTCAACCACTATCATCGACTGGTCGCCCTCTTTTTGTACTTGATGGCTTTCTGGTGGGAAGAACTGCTTGCAACAGTTATCATGGTAAATTGCATTAAATCAAATTGCATCAAATCGGCAGTACCAATTCGGGTTGTTACTTATTCAGCCCATTTGTCTTCTCGAATGCCTGCATGTTTTAATACAGATTCTTTCATAACTCCAGTTCCTACTGAGTAAACAACTTCACGTTGAAAAATAGCTAGTTTTTTCTGTTTTTCATGAAATGCAAAGTGGGAACCCGCGTGAGACTACCTACAAGAATGTTAATTCTGCATTAGTTCCTTTTTGAATTGGAATATATGCTGAGATTTATTGACTTAATTCTTCTTCTAGGAAAGAGTGACGGGTATGAGTTACGTGGATATGTTAAGTAACCGGTTTCTTCCAACTGCAGCTCAAAATAAGATTTCAACATGAACTAACGCCACCCAATTTCAGTATCGCTGCCCGCAACTGGTTGAATAAGTATTTTCTTATGTAGTCGATTGGACAACGTCGACAGATTGAGATTCAGGTTCAATCACTTGACCTTACTTTTTCAAAACACTTCCTTAGAGGTCTTTTGAAAAGACCGAAATATTCTTATAACATAACTCTAAGGCAATTCTACAACTCACTAAAAGAGTTTATGTTGCTTGTTCATAACTTGATGAAGACTTATTTAGGAAGTCGTGCTACTCTGTGAAAAGAAGAATTGTTTAAAAGCAATGAAACTAAAGGTCAGCAGCATTTCGAACAAATATTGTGTATAACGTTTCTAAATGTTTAGCTTCATTTACAAGATGTTTTAATATTCTTTACTTTAAAAGGTTCCTCTTGTATCTCTATCTATTCTTAATTCCGTATCTATAGTTATTAACTAATAAGTTGCTTCTTAGTCACCTTCTACATAGTAAAAAGAATTTGTCTCGAAAAATATATTTCAAAGAACTATTTTTCCTTATCTCATCAACTCATCAGGTAGATCAGATTTTCCAGTGTCTTTCTCGAAATGCAAATCTCCAATATCATTTTGTTCGACAACTTTCGTAATGAGAGTTTCGAAGCTCTTTGACACTATACTCCTAATCTCTTTACTCCTAATCTCTTTACTCCTAATCTCAACATTACTCTCATTTATCTGACTTGACTTTTTTCATAGGTTTTTAATCCAATTTATAGTTCTAACAATCGCAGAATGTGGAAGAAACAACATGGAAGATGTAGACCTATTGCACAAGATTCTTTGAGAAATGCCATATATGACTTGGTATTCTTGGTTCTTAAATAATTCTTTACTTTTATTTCCCCCCTCTATCTCTATCTATCCTATCTATCTATCTCGTTAAATCTATATACTAATCATGTATCTAATATCTAAATTTCATCTAACTCTTATTCTATTCTATCTCATATCTATCTCTATTCTACTATCTATACTAAGTCTTATCTTACTATGCTAATTCTACTCATATCTATCTCTGATCTATCTATCTCTATCTGGATATATACTCTATCATTATCATGATCTCTATATCTAAAATATGGAATCTATCTCTATCATATTCTATACTCTATCTCTATCTATCTTCTTATTCTTATTGCGTATCTTCTTATACTATCTACTATTCTGTATCTCCTTAACTAATCTACTATCTATCCTCTTATCTTAATGCTATCTCTCTATCTATCTCTTAAGGAAATCTTGTGAGCTTTAATGAGTTTTGTTCATTCTGTTAATCTATTCCTCTATCTCTATTAACTCTATCTATCCTTCTAATCAAGTGGTTGGAACTTTGTTAATGTTACAGTTTATTAGGGCGTAAGTTATGTTAGGTTTTGTCGTTGAACATTATTTTCTTAGTTCATAGATGCTATGTTACTTTATTAATGTGGAAAACATTATGTTAGCATTTATTCCGCTTAGTTGTTATTAAGAATTCCATTTTTGTGCTATGTTATCCGAAATGATCACTCGAAATGCGAAACGTAAACAATAGTGTAATGGATAAATAACATTGATATGTTAGAGATATGTTTGAAAAAGTTGTGAATAGGTTACGTTTCGGTTACGCTGTGCTAGGTACTTTACTGTTGTTTAGTATGGAACTTTGTTATGTTAGTAGTCTATTCGTGCGTAAGGTGTGTTAGGTTTGTCATTGCTGAATATATTCTTAGTTTGGGTAATGCTATGTTAGCTTATTATGTGAAAACAATGTTAACGTTAGCAATATATTCGTTGGTTAGTAATAAGAACTATTTTTGTATCATGTTTATCCCGACATGATACTCGGATATGTGACCTGAAATCATTCGGATCAATAGATCAAAAGGTCATGGAAGGGTGGGTGGGGAGGGGCAGGGAGGGGACGGGTGTTTGATTTACTGATTTACTGATTTACTGCTTAAATTCGGTAAATTAATATTTACCATATATTTTATTCAAAGATTTATTTTTATGTTACTGTTTTGGAAGTACTAGTGTTTTGTTTTGCATTAATTGTTGGGGATTATGATATTAGGTAAGGTTATGAATAATTTTTGTTAAATATTACAATGATAATGTAGAAAACTTGTTACGGTTAGCAAATATTCGTCGTTGTTTGTATGATAATCGAACAAGGTTATGATACATTTTTGCTAATGTTACTGTGTTTGTAAGATTAACTTTAATATGTTAGAGATAATCTTGAAAAAAGTATAAATAGGGTAACGTTTTGCAGCAATGTTAGTTACTTTACTGGTGTAAGTGTGGAACTTGTTAATATTTACAGTTTATTAGTTTGCAAGTTGTGTTAGGTTTGTCTTTGTACATTATTTTCTTAGTTCATGTTTACGCTATGTTAGCTTTATTGATGAACTTTATTAAGTTAGAGTAATATTTCGTTGATCAGTATGATAATTACCAAATGTTTTAAATTTTTAGTAAATATTACCATGTTAAATAAAAGTACATTGTTTATGTTAGAGATATGTAATGACAAAGTGTGATAGGTTACGTCTTGTATGCAATGTTAGTTTACTTTACTGTTGTTAAGTGTGGACTTTGTTAATATTTAATACTCTATCTATCTATCTCATAGTATCAGCACTTTCGTAGCATCTATCTATCTATCTATCATCTATTCTCTATCTGATTCTTAATTACTCTATCTCTATCTATCTCTATCTCTATCTATCTAGCTATCTAGTCGCTTCTATCGTTCATCGTATTTTAGTCTTTCGCGTCTTAATCTGATTCTTAGTCTTAACTATTTCATTAATCTTTATCCATCTATCTATCTATCTATCTACTATTATACTCTATCTGATCTTATCTTTCTATCCTATCTGCATCTATCTGAAATACTTATCTTAATCTGATCTCTACTTCCTAATCTAGCCTAAGTCTATCTATCTCTATCTCTATCTCTATCTTATTATCTAAATCTTCTATCTATTCTTTATCTAATCTATCTGATCTTCTTCTAGTCTAATCAAAACTCTTCTATCTTATCTATTCTTGAGTCTTATTACCTGATCTATCTCTATCTATCTTATCATTATCTAGCCTCTATCTATCTATTATCATCTATTATTCGAAGGTTTTCCAAGTATATACTCCTATCTATCTATCTATCTCTATCTATCTATCACTGATTCTAATCTTCTAAATCTAGCGCTATCTTAATCTTCATATCTAAAAGCACTATCATATTATCCTAGTTATTCTCTATCTTATCTATTATCCTATCTTACTATTCCTATCTATGCTATTTACTTCGTTATTCTATTATCTATCTTCATATCATAATCCTATCTCTATCTATCTATCTCTCATCATCTATCTATCTCTATCCTATCTATCTATCCTCTATCTATCTATTAACTTATCTGTGTACTATTTCAAGTTTAGATTTGATCACTTTGTACTATTCTATTTATTATCTTCATATTTCTATCTACTTTTTATCTATCAAATCTATCTTTTCCCAAATACTATGCTTATATATTTCCCAAATCAATTTTTCTGTCTCTCTAGTCATGGCAATACTTAAAACTAAATCTAGATCTTCTAATCTACATCTACTCTCTATCTATCTATCTCTAATCTATTATCTCGCTATCCTAGATCTTACTCTATCCTCATATACTTATGCATCTATCTATATAAATCTAATTCCTTCTAAGTCTATCATATCCTCTACTACATATACCTGATCAATATCTATCTCCTTAGTCCATATCTCTATACTCTTATCTCTAATCTATCTATCTCTATCATATCGAGATCTTAATCTCTATCTATCTATCTCTAATTCCAATCTATCTCTATCTCTATCTATCTCTATCCTCTATCTATCTCTATCTATCTCTATCTATCTCTATCTATCCTATCTCTATCTATCTATCTATCTATCTATCTTATCTATCTCTATCTATCTATTCTATCTCTATTATCTAGTGCATTATCTCTAAATTCTATCTATGCTATCTAGTGTAGCTATCTCTATCTATCTACATCTATCCTATCTCTAGTTCTAGCTTAGCTCAGTACTTCTATCATACTCCTATCTGCTTTATCTATCATTAATTCTTATCCTATCTATACTATCTACCCTCCTTATCTTCTTCTATCTAATCTCCTATCTATCTCTATCTATCCTCTATCCTAGCGTCAATTCTATCTATCTATCTTCTAATCTATCGATCTCTAGTCTATCTAATCGTCTTATACTTCTATTGTCTTAATAATAATCCTATTCATATCCTCTAATCTATCTATCTTCTATCTATCTATCTTTCTATCTATCTATCTCTATCTATCAATATCTATCTCTAATCTATCTATCTTCTATCTATCTAATTTCTATCTATCTATCTCTATCTATCTCTATCTCTATCTATCTCTATCTATCTATCTCTATCTATCTCTATCTCTATCTATCTCTATCTATCTATCTATCTCTATCTATCTCTATCTCTCTATCTATCTATCTATCTCTATATCTATCTCTATCTATCTCTATCTATCTATCTCTATATATCTATCCCCCTATCTATCTACTCTAATCTCTCTTTCGCATCTTAATCTATCTATCTATCTCTATCTATCTCTATCTATCCTATCTCTATCTATCTCTATCTGAACTCTATCAATTTCTCTTAGTCTAATAGACCTGATCAATAAATCAATAATCAATAGATCATAATCAATAGATCATGGTTGGACCGGAGTGTAGGTTGGGAGTGGTTTGATTTACTTCTGATTTAGAGTATGTAAACATGACATTTACTAAAAGAAATATGGACTTGATCAATAGATAATAGATCAATAGATCAATTTGAGATTCCGGTGTGAAAGGGGTGAGGACGGCAGTTTGATTTACTGATTGTCTGATTTAGGGTATGTAAAAGGGTAATGTAAACGTGACAATTTTAAGTAAAAAATATGACTTGGAATCAATAGATTCAATAGATCATGAGAAGGCTGACAGAGGGAAAGATGGTGGTCTTATTTTACTGATTTACTGCCTTTACAGGGTATAAACGTGACAATTTTTAGTAAAAAATATGACTTGAATCAATAGATCAATAGTTCATTGTGAGGGCGTGGTTGATGAGGGCCAGTTTGAAATTACTGATTTACTTGCTTTAGGGTATGTAAAACGTGATATGTTATGCAAAATATGACTTAAATCAATAGATCAAAGATCAATAGATCAATAGATCAATAGTCATGGATGGGCTGAGGAGGGCAGTTTGATTTACTGATTAGCTGAATAAAAAATGCTGTAAGGACATGTAAAACGTAATTTGTAAGTTTAAATAAAAAGCATAAAGAATAAGAATTTTATTTTATTTATTTATTTATTTTATTTATTTATTTTATTTATTTTTTATTTTATTTTTGCTTGATGGTTCTGAAATCATCATTTCGAATCTACAGACTCGAATAACATATAAGAACGCACCCAACATTGTTGTTAACAAAAAAAAACGAATGTTTATTAGCTCAGTACCGCACCGGATCCGCCTGTTCGCGCCGGAATTCGCGCATGCCGGCCGGACCCGGGGGCTGCTGACCACAAGCCGCATCGCCATGAGGGAGCCTCAAAACACCCATAGTCGGGATCTACATCCTTATAAACATATATTTTAACACCTATATTGTATTATTATACAAATATTTACTATCCCAGCACCGCACCGGAACCAGCACACCGGTGCCGGTGCTACTCAAAACTCTATAGATTTCAGACTCCTTTTCTCCTTTTCTTATACACTATCCAAATTTCAGCCTTCTACGATCAATTTAATTTTTAGGGGGCAGCGTCCCCCTTACGGGGGGACGCAGGGGTACGTAATTTCGTCTACGACGAGATTACGTCATCAGGCTCTAATGAAAACCATTAGGCCTAACCGAACTCGTTCATTCGGACGCATCAAAAGGGGCGTAGCGATATATTTCAGCTACGCTCTCGGGGGGGAGGTACCCCCTATATACATCCTAGAGGACTTTGGAAATTTCGCGTGTAGACAGAGCTTAACACATACATAGAAAATATACCAAGTTTCAAAATGATACCTCTAATACTTTTTGAGAAAAAGCCGACCACTCTCCGGATGCTACATTACTACTAATACCATCTTCATGGATGGTTAATTTGTGTGGATTTGAACATGATTAATTTTCTGCTGGGGCAGCAAATACTCTTGTTTCCTGTGCTACTGGAACAGTAGGGCTACATTAGAACACTGGGTGACAAAGACCAGACCACCAAGAATCAATTTGACGCTTGGTGACATGAACATCAAGAATGAGCCTCTGGTTGATAGGAATAAAATTGTATTTCCCCCACTGCGCATAAAACTTGGGTTAATGAAGCAATTCGTCAAAGCTCTTGATCACAATAGAGACTGCTTCAGCTATATTTTTTCAATCTTTTCAAGTCTCAGTGCCGAGAAGAAAAAGGCAGGAATATTTGATGGCCCTCATATAAGAAAACTCATCAGTGACCAACACTGTTACAACAAACAACAATGACTCCGGCAGAGGCTAGAGCTTGAAATGCATACTCTAATGTGGTACAGAATTTCCTTGGGAACAGGAAAACATACAACTACCGACCGAGAGATTGCGGAAGAGCTGCTCTGGAGTTTTCAAGCACTTGCATAGTCACTTGGACGACTTTCCAGAGAACTTGGGTCGCGTGAGCGAAGAGCAAGGTGAACGCTTTCATCAACACATTAAAGTTATGGAATAACGTTACCAAGGCCGATGGGATACCAACATGATGGTAGATTACTGCTGGCCCTAGATGAGAGACATTCCACAAGCTGTACATCGGAGATCGTCAAAGAAGAGGTCGTTTATGTAAATGTAACATCACTATTGCCAATTTACATTTTTAAATTACATATTTTCCTTAATTTCACATGTCAATTCTGAAATGGTAATAAGCATTCACTCACATTTATATCCATCACTCACATTTATATACATTCCCTTTCACATCTTTGTGCTACCTGTCATTAAATGTATTTTTCATTATTATTGTATATTGTATCTTACCTTATTCTTATCTGTAAGTCTGTTTAGATATTCAAAAAATGATCAAAATTTTCTGTTGATTTGAAACTGCAATATGTGATATCTCAAAAACCTGATGTGATAGACAAAAACCGATGACAGATTGGAATTAGCATCCCAGAATTACCTTAAAACCGTTGGAAACTTATGACCAGAAAAATATTTGTTGAATACTTGTTATTAATCAAGAGAAATTATTATTATTATTATTATTATTATTATTATTATTATTATTATATTATTAATTATTATTATGTATGTATTATTATTATTATTATTATTATTATTATTATATTATTATTATATTATTATTATTATTATTATTGTTATTATTATTATTATTATTATTATTATTATTATTATATAGAAATTAGAAACAAGACAAAGATGTTAATGAATAACAGGGAAACGTTCTATGTATTAATGCGGTTCTTAATGTATTTACACATTTAAATAAGAATGAAGTGAACACAATTTAATTCATAATTATTATAAATTTGTTAAATTTTCAAAATATACTTTTTCAATTAATCGCCATCGTCATCGTCATCGTCAAATTTTACTATAATCGTCATCGTTATCGTCAAAAATTCTTAATCGTCCCATCACTACTTAACACCAAACATCTCCCTAATGCGTTAATTTATTATTTTATAAATTCTTCTCACACCTAATATGCCCCTAAGATTGTCCATCTGAATACATTGTACCTTAGGTCTATACCTCTCATTCCAGACCATAGTTTCACTACTATACATTAACACAGGTAACAACAAACCTTCATGCAAAACCCTAGCTCAACCAAGACTAAGTCCCTTCACATCCACCAAGGATTTAATTCCACCAGCCACCTTCCTACCATTTACAACATTCCTACTATATTCTTCTGCATCATTCGTTCCTTTTAATCCAAATATATATATCCTAAATATTTAAACTCGGATACTTGTTCCAGTTGTTCACTATCTAATATGACTTCAAACAGCAGACTCTCCTCACTCACTATCATAGCCTTACTCTTATCTACATTTACTTTCAAACACCTCCTTTTACGCACCCTGCCAAACCCCTTTACCAATCCTCTCAAACTCTCTTCAGATTCGTCACACCCACTCCACTCTCTTCCATTTTCCATCATTCTAACACCTTCCCCTGCCACCCCACTTCTAATTCTTTCATAACCCCATCCATATTAAAATTAAAAAACCAAGGAGACATAACACATCC
>JABUQX010133898.1:0-40410 GCA_015478945.1 Trachelipus rathkii
GGCGAGGATTACATGAAGAAGAAGATTAGGAGAGTCATTATATCGGTCGAGATGCTTACCACCTATGACCAGCGATGAGCAAATCTACTACATTCAGGTGGTATATATTTTTTAACTCGTATATATAATATATTACATAGAGTTATATATACTATCCCTTCATTAGGGTGTATTTTTATTTTTATTTTTTTTTTTTATTTTATTTTTTTTTTTTTATTTTTTATCTTTTTTAATTTATCTATTATTTAGTTTTTTTTTTTTTATATTTTTTTTCTTAGTTAAAAATTTTTTTAATTTATTTGCTAGATTTAAATCATTTTTTTAATGAATTTATCTCTTGATCGTATTATTGGAATCTAGATGTGAGATTTGGTTTTACTTATGATAGTGTTATTTTTTTATTTTTATTATTAAGACCATTTCTTGGAATTCTTTTTTTTTAGTATTTTATGGCTTTTTAATTCTTTTATTCTTGTTTAAAGAGCAACACACTCCTTGGTAGACTTGGGCGTTTCCACTCTGCTTCATTTTGATACTAAATGTAAGATCACATATAATATTATATAAACATTGTTAAAGATAAAATAAAACCTATGTTACAAACTCAATTAAAAAAGGACAAGAGATTTTTCGTCCGACACGCGAGACCTCTTCAGGCTAAGGGCACGATTCTTTGCGTGGTCTTCCTATGCATACAAGTGGGCGTCTCAAGTTGAGTGTCTGTCTATTTCCTCTTCATGCGTGCTGTGTTAACAGATATTTGATGTTTTCAGATTCAATTTTGTATAAATCTACTCTTTAACTTCACCGGCATGCTCTTATTGTAGTTGTTAACTATTATAAATGCAAAGGGATTCCATGATTTAGCGATGGTTCGTGTGATGATATTTCTGTTCATCTTTAATATTTGTTGAAATTGATAGAGTGCGCGAGGTGTGATTACGTCGCAAATTCACTCTGAGTGACCTTTTGTCTACAAGCTGAATCTTATGCTGTCTCTTGTGGCAGGTCATCTGTATGTTGATTTTTTCTTCTTTGCCAATCTATGCGTTTTCACCTATAATATGTTATTGCAAGTATTGCAGAGAGAGATTCGCACTAGAGTACAGCTTTGCGGAGATGATTTTAGACTTGTTCGTGTTTGGGAGTTTTGAGCACACTCAGATTTTTTAAGAGTGATGTTAAATTTGAAGAATGAGGGTAATTTTTTTTGGAGTAATCGCGTTTTTTATTAAAACGATATACAATGGTATACCCTGTGAGGAATTGTAAAAAGGAGAGGTGTTGCTTTTTCGGGGGAAAGGTGCTATAGTACCCTCTTTTTTGCTTTTTTTAAATACTTTTGTGATGAAAAACTCAGGATAATAAAGTGATTTGAAAGTATTGTGAATGTATTTTAGTTTCTTGTGCTAGAAGAGGGGGAGACCATATACGAAAAGCACGGAGAAATAGAGACGACAGAACAGCTAATTGTGTTTGGGGAATGATTAGATACCAAATGTATATAGTTTGGTGCGAATGTGTTTTTCTATAATATAGTAAATTGCAAGTTAATTGTTATTCGCCCATGTGTTAAGAATATTCGATCGAGGGATAAGTTGTTGGAAGGCATTTCCATCGTATACAGAACTGAAGGATGAATAGAGTTAATATAGTTTGGGACATCATTAGGGGTTGGTGTTGTGATGGAGGGAGACAAAATGTCATCTACATATCTCATCCATAAACTATTGTTTAATAAAAGGTGGGGTAAAATAGATAAAGATTCTGTTAGTTGTTCCATATATATGTTACAGAGTATGGGAGACAGTGGGGACCCATACTCAGGCCGAAAGTTTGTTGTATGTAATATTTTTCTGAACTGAAAGAAAGTTATCGTTGTAATGAAGACGAGTTCGCGAGGTCCTTCACGTTTCATATAATTAAAACAGCTCATAGTAATCCCTTCCAACTCGAGATTCTCTACGTAATCAATAAAAATAACTCTCTTTACTAATTCCCCAAGAATTTGTTATATTTTTCAATGGCCATGCATTATAAATAGACAACAGAGAGAACTTCGCCGTGAATACTGGAGGAAGCAGAGCTTGTCTCCTCATACTTTAGATATATGACATATATATCACGGTATAAACTATACAGAATTTTATCGATATTTTACCTCACCCTTTATTAAACAATAGTTTTATGGATTAGATATGTAGATGACATTTTTGTCTCCCTCCCTAACAACACCCAACCCAAATGATGTCCTAAACTATATTACTCTATTCATCCCTTCAGTTCAGTATAAGATAGAAATGCCTTCCAACTCTATCCCCTTCCTCGATATCTTAATCACATGAATAACAAATTACTTGCAATTTACTATATATAGAAAACCAACATTCGGACCCAAACTATTACATTGGCTATCTAATCATTACCCAAACACAAAATTAGCTGTTCTTGGTCATCTCTATTTCTCCGTGGCTTTCGTATATGCTCTCCCCTTCTTTTAGCACAAGAAACTAATTTCTACATCCTACTAATACTATATTCAAATCACTTTACTATTCTGAGTTTTTTCATCACTGGAATTGGTTGAAAGGAAATTGAATTGATTTCCCCTCCATACGCAGGCACACTCCTCCTATTTTAAATTATATATCCTCAATTACCATTTATATTATTGTTAAACCACAAAATATCTTACCGAAAACTTATTACTACGCTCAATAACTTTCGTAATTCTTTCCGCATCAATAAACATCACCTTAAAATATATAAAACATTCTCCAAACCCCAGAAACGCAAGATAATACTCCCCCAAAGCTGTATAATACAGCTTTGGGATGCAATACTTGCAATAAAACAAATATAGATGAAACCATAGATTTGCAAATAAGAAAAAATCAACATACTAGATGACCTGCACTAGGATAACGCATAAATTCAGCTTTAAGCATAGTCATTATAGGCGTAGCACTGGCCTAATCTTACTATTCAAATTATCAACATATAAAGATGATTTATAGAATATATATTCAAATACACACGTAAAAAAAACCCTCACTATAATAAATATAATCCTCCACCCGAAAAAATTACTATTAAAAATAGGAATTCCATATTGCCTTTAAATAGTAAATCAAACTACAATAAGCCATACCCGGTGATAGTTAAGTAATTAGAGATTTATTACAAAATTGAAATATCTGAAAACATTACAATAAATTTTATCTACACAACTCTCAATGTAAAGATAAATAGGCCCTAGTACCAACTGAAACCTCACTTGAAACTGATGTAAATGTATGACAAGTAAGAACTCCAGTCCCTTAAGCCTGAGAAGTGATCTCGTCAGTGTGGTGACGTAAAATTAAGCTTTCCTTTTTTAAATTTATTTCATTAAAACTTAGTGTAATTTTTAACATTTCCTTAAATATGTAGCCGTCAGCCAATTTTAATTGAATTGTTTTGGACAGTTACATAGCTGAGCAATATCATTTAATAAAGAGAATCCAAGGGCTTCCTATAAATGTGAGAATATATTCAGAGGTATATATATAATATAGTTTATAAATAAATTGTTTTTAATAAACATAAAAAGAATATATTTATAATAATCAGTGATTGTACCTACTAGTTATACTTAGGTGACTAAACTTATCTTAGTTACTTTTTAATAAAATATAGTCCATATACACGTGGACATGATTTATATCTTGTAGGAGGATATTCATCATCCTTTGAAATATAAATAGGGAATATATATAATTACTATAATAATTAGGTTATTAAGAGAAATAAACCTCTTGCCTATAATATATAAATATAAATACTTATATATCAATGTTTTTATCTCTATTAATATAAAACTTCATGCTTATTAATATTAAATAATTAATCAACTGTAAATAAATAATTATGTATTGAAATAGATGATTCACTTCGGGAATTAAGTTTATAACGGACATTTAGTTCGTTAATACTTTGAAGATATTTACTTTAAATATAAATACATTAATATTTTAACAATTATATTTATTCCTTTTCCGAATTCGTCGTATAGATTATTTATATTCAATATATATATATCTATAAATATTACATTTTAATTATACACTAAACATCCGGTTAATATATATATAATTCTGTGTTTGATTCAGCTCCTTTATTTGGAAAAATTCTATATAGTTTAAATATATCATCCAGAATATGATAAAATTTCCCAACATAATCTACTTTTTAATACTTTTGCTTATTTTTAAATTCGTGAATTCCTTGTGTTTGTATTTTTGCATCAAAATATTTATTGTTATAATATACTTGTCCTTCCGTACCTCAAATTCCTATATATATTTATTTTTGTAATTATGATTAGTAACACTCTTTTATTAAGTGTAAATTATTATCAGTAACCACACTAGGTAGATAAACCTCCGGTTTATCGCTGATTTTTGGCCGGGGCGCGTAGCTGTTGCTGGCAATGGTGTAGCGTATAAAAAAAGGGCCGAGGGTTGGCCCAGTGAGAGCCGGGGACCGGGGTCCTATACTCGGTAGGTATTTCCATTAGATTATAGGGTATGATAAGTATATATTTTGCTAACTAATACGTACTATCTATAATGAGAAAAAGAATTGATATGGTATAAAAAAATTTTGTAGATCCTCCATCCCAGATTTCCCAACAGAATATTAAATTTATAATTTTTTTTATAATTTTTACATTTCTATACATATACCAATCTGTAACTGATCTATATATCCTTTTAGTAGTTACTTAGTTACTTCGACCCAATAGCATTCTCTATTCTGCAATATACTTCAATTTACTGGCAGTTACTTTCAAGTAAACCTTTCAAAGATTTTCATTTGGCTGTTATACAAACTTCACTTACCATTCTTTCTCTTCTTATTCTCGTTTTAATCGCACCACGCCTTTTCCATTTATCCCACACATTCATGTACCATCAATCAGACTGAACGGTCGAATTATATATATATGAGACATATATATAGTAAAAAATAAAGGCACTATGCCGGCATATACGAGAGTATAATCTAGTACGCATATAAATATATATATATTATAATATATATATATATATATTATTATTATATATATATATATATAAATATATATATTAATATATATATATATATTATATAATATATTATATATATAATATATATATATATATTAATATATATATTATATATATATATATTATAATATATATATATTAATATATATATTATATATATTATTATATAGTATATATATATATATATTATATTATATATATTATATATATAATATATATCATTATATTAATTATATATGTATCTATCAGTATATGTGATAGTTTGCGGTGTATTTTTATAAATATATATATATATATATATATATATATATATATATTATATATATATATATATTAATATATATCATATTAAATATATATACTATACATCGAGCATTCACCTATAGAAAGGTTATAGCCATCGTCGGTTTCCTGTAGGTCAGCGCTCGTATCTCACTACTTCTTCTCCATCTATCATATCCAGGATCTTCTCTTCTTCATCAGCTTCTACCATTATCGAAGGTACATCCATGTACTCTCTAATGAAGTCCTTACTAACTAGAGCCTCTCCCATATATACCCCTTCTTATGGTACTTCCTCTTGGATTACTCTTCGGTCTCTCACTTATATACCCATCTTTCCACCTAGCATCTCTCTAGTGTTCCCTAACCTACACTAAATTATGTCTGATCCATCTTTTATTTAAATGTAGCATTCAACTTCACAACCTTACCTACCCTTATCTCTTTAGTTTCTTTTCTGTCATATCATCTAGTCATTATCCTCTTGTACAGCTCATCAAATACGTACACTACTTCACGCCGACTGTATTCCTTACTATCTACCTCATCTCTTGTTGCCTCGTAACTCCATATAGTAGCATCGTAGTTAATCAACATATATACCACCCTCGAATATCACTCATTATATATATTACCTTTCACTTCCATATAACAATTTTGTATATCTATCTTTCAGTAATTCTTTAAATTAGCAATTATTAACGTAAAAGTAGTATTGCTTTTTCTATTATTATAAGGATTGCTTTAAAAGTTATTTTTAATTCAGATATGTCTATTAAGATCTTCGCACAACATTGGTATTCTAGATATTCCATGATGAAGCTTTCAACTACACGGTGGCCAATGAGCACACGCTGCCGGGAAGCTGGCTGCCTGACTCTCTCTCATACACTCGCGTACCCATTTACTGGATGCTAAAAACTAGAGCTCTACTCCTACCTGAAGCCATAACAACCTAGGTTTGCACATTATAGCGACGTGTAAGCCTGGCGTGAGAACCTGGTAAAGTCTAGGATTAAATATACAGAATTTTCTTTTAATTAATTGTTTTTACATTCACAGTTATAGCGGAAAATTAATTTGCTTGCACCGTTATATTTTATTATTAAACGCCTATTTTCCATTGTGAAAACTACGTTATACTATACATGATTCGGATTATACACCTTAAAAAACTTATTTATATTACACGGCTATCTGCCTAATCACGTATGATGATTTTAAAAATGAAAACTCTAGGACAGTTTTATATACGACTGTACACCTACTATATAAGCCATATATTCTTGTGCACTTTCTCTAAAACACTTCAAATTTTGAACACTGGTGTTATGAAGACAGCTCACTTACACGTTGATAGTCATTATTCTCTTAATTATCAATGTATATATCTAATTGACCATCTAAAACATCACCATATGTCATACGTGCATACGTGTATTGTATGGCTCAACGCAGCTAATAGTAAAATTAAAGAGCCAAATGGAATATATGGTGCAATAGTTCCAGAATCGTGCCACTTAGAGCTCTAAAAGTTCTGCTATAGTTACTCATGTGATACTGAATCGTTGCATCTGTTTATGCATCTAAGTCGTCTATATATTTACTGGCTATATGAGTAAACTAGCTATCAGTTGAATGATCAGTGACTACTGAACTTTGCTGTAATAGGTACATTATGTATAGTGTTATAACCTTGCTGACCTAGTATGGATTCTAATCTATATATCATATATAACTTTAATTTCCATCCGTAGACGTGACATACATATATATATATATATATATATATATATATTATATATATATAAACAAGCTCTCACACTCTACTATATACCTATCACACACACTCACATCAGTATATATATATATATATATTACTCATATATAATATATATATATATATATATATATATATAATATATTTTATATATATATATATAACTCACTCAACACTTACCATTTATCCACATAATATATACACATACACATATACACTAACATATATTAACATATACTAGACACTCAAGTTATCTACAATACATATTCACACTCTCACACACTTCATATGACACTCTTATCACATTCATATGACCACCTCGCCCTCTCTACCGCTATATATATAGTACACTTACATTTAACTAATCACTCATTATAATATCACTAAAAGTACGGGTCCCTAAACATACTACAACACATTCATACATACTTACTATACACACTATATAACTACAACTTAACAAACTTATATATATCATACTACATATTCATCATTATAAATGACACTATATATACTATATATATAACTTATCATCTAGAAGTTGTCTTAGTTAATCATCATATAACATATTACATAATATATATAATCATTATAACACGTATATATATATATACATAATCATCATCATCATCAATCCGATAACATCATCATATTGGTCTTCCTATCTTGTATCTCCTCTAAAGCTCAGCGAGCGTAAGGTGCGCAACTCATGCATCTGGAAAAGAGATCTATAGAAGAACCACTATGACACAGTAGAACACAGCATTAGACACAGCATTTTTAACTCAAAAAACATTGCCCTCTCGATCACAAACCCTATTAGTAGGACTCGTCCAGTCAGATCCATCCCTAGAAACTTCGAGTGACACATCACTTGCGTATGTGAGAGACCCTCATCTACTGGCATAGACTACTGCATTTATATATGATATTTTACTTAGTACATCCTTTTACCCATTGTAATAGAATGATCCTACTCAAACTATTCCAACCACAAAAATCTCGCATGTAAGCCGCCAATTCACTCATATGTATGCAGAACACTATTCACCTCATATGCAGCTGTCTCGTAGCATAAATACTACACACATTTTCTTCTTCTACACAGCTACATTATCGTTGTATGCACTGCACAATCCTCTCATTTATCATCGGAACTCTCCCACTAGTACGGTTCGTTAATTCCGACGCTTCAAACTCGAGCACGTATAACTCAGCTTAACCAACGAATCGCTCAATTTAGATGGCTTTTCCTCACATGACACACATAGAGGGGATTAGTAGCTTATCCTGATTTTACTGACGTTTACTACTCAGCTTATATATACTCCTCGTTTTTAATCTATCCCTTTCTTCCACCACATAACACTCTCTAATACGTTCATTCCTCATGTTTATCAATTCTTTCATCATTCCATAACAGCTCCCCTAAGATTGTCTCCATCTTGTACACACTATATTAGAGTAATCTTATACGTATTATAGCTCTTATATTTTCTATCATAGTACTATAGTCTAAACATATACTCATATATACCTATATAAAGCAAGTAAATCAGATAAATCAGCTATAATAAGACGGTATGTGGTAACCCACATACCTACACCCCCTCATGTAATGAGACCCTGAGGTTTGCACGATCTTCAGAACTTATGTGCCGCTCTTATAATCATCAAGATTTTATAATTGCAGCTCCAGCCACCTTCCTGCCATTCTCAACCTTTACCTATACTCTGCATCAGTTTTTACTGCTTTTACCTCTTTACAATTTGTTCAATCTCATTAACTTCCTAAGAGATCTCTAATTAACTCTACGACATTATGTTCAATATTTAAACATTATATTCTTGTCTCAATCGAAAGCGCCTATATTGTTAAAAAATATAATATATTAGTAGTAGATAGTTTTCATTATATCCATAACGCCTATATAGGGGGTTTGTATTATAGCCTTTTGTTTTCCTGCTTTAATATATTACCTGCTATTATAACTCATGTATATTATAACTTATGAGCTTATAGCTTATATTATTTTTTAACTTATATATATATAGCTACTGTATATAAATACTCACAAATATATTATATAACATATACATATAGTATACACTTAATAGTACTAGTTAATATCACAGTAATTATCAATATAGAGGTGTTTACCTATATACATCCTATAGGGGGTATTAAGATGTTAGCTTTATGGTTTTACTAGATATTAATAATATACTGTCTATTTAAACTCTAATGATTTTATATTATCCATTATATAGTTTATAATCACTATGATTTTACTCTTATTATACTCATATTTTTTATCTTATTTAACATTCTATATATAAGAAATTTGCTTCAAATCACTTTAATACACCGTCCTTTATAATAATTATTGTATTCGAGAGGTGAGTTTTATTTCTAAGTCTAACTTTTATTTATTTATATTATTATATATCCTATTAGATTAAATATCTGTTACTATACTAATATACATAATCTTGTGATACTCATTCATCTTATGTACTTGTAAACTTTATTATATTTCTTTATCTGTCATCATAGAAGTATAAAGATGTATACTTACATTTGAGTCAGTATGAAAATAGTTAAACAGTTGATTTTAAAACAGTCAGTTCGATCATCATGCCAATGAAAGAGTATTTATCCACGAATAGCCACCAGCTATCGTAGACTAACATGGGGGCTACAAACACATATATGTATCCTTTAAAATTAATGCGAACATTTAAAACGCTCGCATCCAGACATTGCTGCAATTGTTAAAAAGAACGGTGAAGCAAAAGCTGTTCAGAATAAACCTTATTTTCAAAAATTCGGACTATGGTGGATACTTTTTTCAATTGTCAAAAACTCAAAATACAATCAATTATAATGGTTGGTAAAGATAGTGATCCATTAAGTTTTTTGGCAAGACTAGGATTTAAAGCACTGTGTGGAGACATGGCTTCGAAACTTGGAGGTCCTTAGACCCCGAGGAACACATTATTCCGCCAAAAATAGTTCTCACGAGGAAGAGGATAAGCAAAATAATAAACTTAAAAATTGCTTCGTGCATTTAAAAAATGGATTCTTGCACAAGGGAAAAGCTAAATTATTTTGCTATTAATATTAGATATGTGGACGAAGATAAAAACAATATTACTAAAACGTTAGCAGTAAGAGATACCAAATCGCAACATTTCAGCGAATATATCCAAGAACTTGTTATTGACTTTTTAAAAGAATTCGTAATAATAAGAGGCAAGTAATTAGTTTCGTTATGGATAACGCATCAAACATAATCAGTGCGATTGAAAAATTAAATAAGGACAATAAGGATGAGGAGCAGGATGCTGGTAAATGTGGTGCTGGTTTTATTGAATGTCAAAAATAAGTAATAGTTGTTTTGAGAATGAACTTGATAAAACTATGAAAAGACTATGTTCCGATGACGTTAACATTGCTCGCATGAGGTGTGGAGTTCATACTTTACAGTTATCAATTGCGCGATTGTCTCACAGCACCATAACTCACTCACGCAGACACATCTTATAACTACCATATTATGCGAGACAAACTATCAGCATAATAGCTAGCACATACCACTCCAAATTAATGGAAGTTTTAACCGTAAAGCTGGATAAGTGTTACGAATCTGATTACACACATCACGTATGACACTTCTACACCTCTACTCATCAAGAGATCACACTGATGTGGGAGAAAAAACACTTATATGTTTCTCACTAGAAAAGCTCTCGCACACATAAAGACTCACTATTTCACGTAGTGACATGCGCTGGCCAGTACTTCTGAACTTTCTCTATCGATAGGTCAGTGGGAACAAATCAAAACCCTCAAAGAATTATCAAAAGACCTATACTTTACAACAAAAAATATTCAATCAGAAGACTTGACTGCAGGAAAATTTTATGGTCTCTAGACATTCAAATGAAAAAAAAATTCCATGGAAAGAAGGGAAAGAAATGTTAACTGCAAACAAAAATTTTTTTTGTTGGAAAGCCATCATTACATGTTGTTTGTCGGACATCTTTTTTCCAGAATCTTTCTCAGAACTGAAGATTTGATATTAAAAGCTAGGAATTTTCTTTGTGAACTAGGGATTTAAAAATGAATAACACTACGATCGAAAGAGAAATTGGGTCGAAGTCAAGATAGTCATTGCAGTTTCAAGGAATCCTCTGTGGTTAAGTAGATGAAGTAAGAAGAAGAAGTGAAGTTGACAAACACAGATCATTGAACGTGCAGAAAAGTTGATTGATAAAAAAGAATAATCCAACACTATTAAAAAGCCCTTCCAACTGAAAACCCGTTTAGAAAAATACAAAATAGAATTCCATTAGATGAAATAATGAAATCGACTGAATCAAAGTTAACCATTAAAGATGCGATCCCTAGCTAGGCCTAAAAACTTGCAAATATGCCACTTACCTGCAATCTTACAGCTTTGCCTCCTAGTCAAGTGAATGTTGGGGCATAATTTATTTTGTTTTAAAATAATAAATCGGATCTAAGGACATCGTTAAAAGGAAGGATTTTATTAAAGAAGTTTTTATTTCTAAGAAATATATATATATATATATAATATATATATAATATTATATATATATATATATATATATATATATATATATATATATATAATATAATATGTTATATATATATATATATAATAATTATATATATATTATATATATATATATATTATATAATATAAAATATAAAGAGAGGAGTCATGGTAGTTCAATGGACTAAAGCGAGTCTTTACTCGTTTAAAGATCGTTATTTTCCTCTCGCAAAAGCGAGAGTTCGAATCTCGGTCTGACTACCTGAAAGGACACCAAAAATTACCTTCAGTTGGAGATTTTCTGTAATATTTAATTACAGTTTTAACGGCCATAGTTGAATTATGGCGCATCAATATACATATGCCCCACGTAACACTAAAAAAACATAGGCCACACACATTAGCAACAAACATTTAGTTATAATAACACAAAAAATCAACAACTGTCTCCCAATGCTTCTAGCATAAGCAAGGTCTCGTTCAATTGGGCGCGAAATCCACGTCCACGGTGGCTAGAATTTCCAATTGTGTTGAGCAGAATATGGGCTTGCTATTAAGCCTAGATTAGATTATCTTTGCATTCTAATCCACTTGTTATGAAATATATGTAAAAACATTTACCCCTGACTATAGTGCGAGTAGGTAATGACCCCCCCCAAAAAAAAAAAAAATCGTGGGATTAAAAGGATTTTTGTAAATAAATAATTTTATATCACACACGATACTATATTTTCTAATTTTTTATTTTATTAATATTTTTTTAATAATAAATCTTTTTTAATATATATATAATATATATATATATATATATATATCATATATATATATATAATAATATATATTATATATATAACTTGCATAATAGCAGTGAATGGTTGGGTTTTGTGAGGTGGCATAGCTCAGGGGGTGAACTCTAACATTGACGAGATACTACAGTGGGGGTCTGTCGCATGTTTGTTAAAGCCTTGAGTTTGCATTCAAATTAAGGTAATTTTGGTTGATTTCTGCTGCGACGGCTCGCAACATTAGGGGTATGAAGGGAGGGTAGTGGGGCTTTCGTTTCAACTTACGTCATGTTCTACTTCGACACTATTGTTTCCAGTGCATGTTGAGACGCACTACCACTACGACACTCTAGGAGGACTATACACGGGAGTGTAAAGAAATAAAGAATATATATATATATTTCCCATATATATATAATATAATGGTTACTCCACTACATCCAGATTTACTTATATACACTATATATGCACTACCACAGATTTACTTATTACATCACTTGATACAGATTTATATACGTATATACTATGATATCACATAATCCTAGTATTAATATTATTAAACTATTCACTTTCAATTACACTTATCAATATTATATTAAACAATTACATATATAATATATATATGATATTATATATATCTATAATAATAAATTAATATTCTGTACAACATTGAAAAAACTATCTAATATAATAATAAATCAAATTCAATATACTTCTCTTATGAACAAAATGAAATGAAATAATTATTATTAACTTGATTATTATATAACTATATATTTGTTTATATAATATTTATTATATACTATGTATTTTAAGTTTAAAAATAACTTTTACTAAAATTATTATTTAAAATTATTTATTTAATATAATATTATATTATATATATCAGTAGCCTAATAAAATATAATAAGTATAATAAATAGTAGGCCTAGTATCATAATAGATCACTCCATCATAATCTGACAGCCCCTCTATACATCTCGCCGTAGAATATACTAGGGTAGTAGTTGGCATGGTTGATCAGATTTTAAACTTATCATCTCTACTGTTCTATAAATTCTACGACCAAAAGGAACAAATGATAGAAGGGGGTTTTTCACTCTTGCTTCAGATGAAAGAGAATTTACTGAAACTTTCATCGACTCATGCATTCGATGAGCTCTATCGGGCTGAGAAACTAAAAGTATGCAGCTTCACTTTTCCTAATATTTAACCGATTTATAAAATTTTCCTTTCTTTTAAACAATTTTTAAATTTTTCATAACATCATTTCATTCAAAGCTCTTATAACTATCATGCTAATACTAATATAATAATGTATTTATTATTATTATCATATACTAAAAAATAAGTATATTTTTTTATATTAAAATATAACTAAAATTATATTAAATTATATTTATATTAATATTTAATTAATATTAATATAATATATATCCTATATAGTTACTCACATTTATATTATTATATCTTATAATCACTATATATATACCTGGTATACGAATGTTAATCACCTATTATATAAATATATTTCAAATATGATTTGGTAACTAGAAATTGTACATTAATATATTTCTTATATTTCTTTTTCTATCTGGCATTTATTATTTATATATATTTATATCTATGTATATATATTTATCACATAATGTAGCTACTATTTTATATATATATTACTATACATACTATATATTATAGTATAAGTAAATAATCACATCCATTCACTCCATATATTATATATCAGTTATATATATATTATATATATATATAATATATAATATACTACTAGCTAACTATATCATTATACATAGAGTATATATCAGTATACTGAGACCTCTCTTTATATATATATTATATATATATATATATAATATTATATTATATATATATATTCAAGTGTTTTCAATACATTGCGAATTGTTTGTTATCATTGCTTTAAGTTTGTGTACAAAGCCGAGCTTAGCATCGCTCCTTCGGATATGCATGAGAGTAAAAGAGCCATGTTGTGTAGACAAATTAAGACTATAAAGAACAAAGAGTTTAATGACATTGATAAGCTTTGACATCTGGAAAGACTCATCGCAAAAGTAGATTCTCGGTATGCCAGTTGTTGAATCTTGATTATTCTCTCCCGATGTCTTAAGGGGTCATGCTTTTACCGATTTTTACTATACTATACTACCTTTAGTGATGTTTATTATTCACTTATACTCCTTTTTTTTACACCCTACATATTCTTAGCTACTCCCATCCGCCAAGCACAACACATCGCGCTCTTCCTACACTATAGGTATCAAATAAATATATTATTCTAAAAATAATCTATAGTGAGTAGACCTTATATTTCTTAGTAAAATGTGTAGCATATTATAAATTATTATATATCACTATTATAATAACACCTATTATGAGATATATATAATAGTATATATATAACTACTAAAATTTTAGTGGCATAAATTATAGGATAAGTACTATATTAGTATGACTATATAGGGCTAATATATATATATATTTAAATTCAGACTGATTATTACTACTATATATATATATATATATAATGAGTTCTGGTTTGTTCACTGGACATGTGTTTTCTCTTCTCCCCTGTTAATAGCTGTGGGTTCTAATCACTCAAAAGGTAACTATCATCACAGCCTCAGCATGATAAGAACGGACAAAATAAAAATTATAGAACTATCATAGAAGAGGACAATATTGTCTGTAATTATTGAGTTCAGACCAGGGATATCGGTGTAGTAATAATTTTTTAATATAACCCGCAGAATTTACTAATAACTGAAACATGCATCGGACCCATGCTGCGAAACTAACTACCAATGTTATGATTCGTCTCTCATAAGCTCCAGACGTAACTTGAACCAGGTAAATCCATTACTTTTCAACTCACTTTACTTAATGAGTGGACGAATTGCGTATCCGAGCTTAGGCTTTTCATAGAGTCATGTATTACTATCTTATGCCCAGTTATATTTCGAAATTTTTTTTTTTATTCGATCTTAACTTTGATCTTATCAAAGAAATTTTTTCAAACCAACGTGAAACTATGGACAAAGTGCTAATTCATTTTATATCCGCAAAAGTCAATACTGCGCTAGCATCACTGCACAATGATAGTCAACTCAACGTTAGTTAGGCAAAACATTCTCCCACTACTCAACTCGTATACCTCTCAAATTACAGCTAAATGGATCATCCAACAATACGAAAGTTTGACATCGTCTCTGAATCTTCAAAACCTCATTTCCCGCGCATGGCGAGTTCAAAACATCGTGTGCAGAGTGTACGTGTACGAGAGACGAAACGTCCGCCGTGAGTTGTGCGACGGCTCCAAATCTGCCGGCGGGTCGCAAATTTTGCAAGTTTAACCCGTCCCTTCGGGTGGCGCTGAATCTAAAAGTCGCTTTTCAGCCCGAATGGTAGGACTCGAGGCACGTCGATGTTAGCCTACGCCGTTCTTTTCGCGAAAGGAGTCTCTAGTAATTGTTGGCCTCGGCGGTCAATATCCCGCAATCCAGGACGAGAGGTGGGCGCGCTAGATAGCGCACCTGCACTTAATCATCCGGACTTCGGCTGATTTCGGAGGGCCCATTAAGGCCATACAAAGTAGCCTTCGGGCGAAAGCCCTTAGAATTTGCACTACACGAAGACTTAGTACATATTGCCAGTAGAAATTTTCTTCAAAATTTCTACATTTCGATGCGATCGTCAGATGTAACTCCGGTATCATCAAGAGAGGAGATCCCCCGCGGAACACACGGATTGAGCGGAGCAGCCCAGGTCGCCGAATAGGAAAAGTTTGTGATGGAATCATTTAGAAGCGACGAAGAGCAGCTACTAGCCGCTCTTCTGTGTTCCGAACCTTCGCGTAATGAAATATATTGATATGGTGAAGTATACCTAACTAGGAGTTGAATGACTTATATGATAGCAAGTATGTATATCAGAATAACGTATGAATACTTATTGGGGAGAAGACAATTAGGTGGTTAAACAATATACGATCTAATAATTTAGCTAAATATTACAAGATATTATCTCTCCCAGATAACCTTCGATTATAAGCAGAAAGAAAGTGTAGTTCACATACTTAAGACGTAATTATAGAATACAAATTTAGATATTGATGAGAATAATAATATAAAATAAATACAGAGAGAGAGAGTTACTCTTTGCCTTCATTACGATTCAGCAGGTTTGGAAGCAGAGTTATCTTATTGATGAACGATCAATAGATAATGTATTTTATTCGATATATCTCATATACAGCAACAAACATCTAACATATAGGTTACTAAGTAATTTAGTTTGAGAGTATTATACCAGTAGCCGCAGTATGATTCGATAGTATAAGTGCTGAGAAGTAATGTGTGTATGTGAAGAGTTGCGTGACGCTATATGATGAATCAATCTAGAATTATCTATGGGTAGATGTACTGTGCAGTGGAAGTTCTCCATAAATGATAGTAATGAGCCGTATTGTTCGTTGCGATGGGATACTAATAAGATAGAGAAATGTATACAATACTTGTTGTATGCTCGTCTCGTCCAGTAAGATGTAGACCACTTGAAGGTGCTCTATGCGATGAAGTTGCTTATATGTTGAACCAACAGCAACGACAATCTATATTAAGCATGTTATATTATCCTCCAGCAGTGCAGATTATTCTAATTCTGTACTCTCTACTCGATCATATGAATTATGGTATTATTCTAATCTGTATGAATCGCCGTCTTCGCCAGTCTGAATGTAGTAGATGTAGAGTACACTCTAATACATAGAAGATATGATAATCTCAATACTAAAGTATCTAGAGGAGTATATAAACACCTAGAATAGACAAGCTAAAAATAAATAACTTAACTATAGTTGCGTATATATATAAATTCAATAGTACTGCAGTGTGATAGGATATACAAACACACTATACAAGAGCCTGAGCTCTCAATTCTAAATTATGTTGAGTGCTAATCAATAAAAGCTATGAGGATCATACAAAAGTTGAGTATATATAACTTAGTCAGTCAATATATATCTTTGAGAGGCATATATCAAGATTCTGAAGTAATATATATATTCATTACATAATATCAGCTGTAAGGCTATCAAATAGTGTAAGGGTAAATCTAAAATAATATCTAGGAGAGTGGGATTGAGATTAATGTACGTAATTAATGTATAGTTAAGTGTGTATAGTAGTGTGTGTATTAGTGGTATTGAATTGTTAGAAGTTGTATGTAAGCTATTAAAGTGATATAGTTATATTACTTATAAATTTTTATATAATTAATATTAATATATATTATATAATATTAATATATAAAATTAATAATATAACTATATATTAAATATTATATAAATTTAGGTATATAATATAATTATTTTAACTTTGTGGGTTATGTATGACTTATCTATTATATAAATTATGGTAAATTAACTACAAATTTAAATATAGTTGTTCTAATTATAATCTCAGATAAGTAATAAAGTATTTAAATAATAATAAAAAGTTTAATTAGAGAAATAATATGTAATAAATCTAATTCAGTATATATAATAGGTAAGTAAAGAAAGCAAGTGATATTATAAATTAGATGTATAAATATTGAGATACTAATAAGTAAACTATTTAAGGAAGAATATTCATAGATGTCCGACTAACACTGGGTTCTCTTGTGTGTTTGTGGAATCAGTGTATGAGATGTTGGAGCTCAGGGCATTCACAATAAAAAGTTAGTTGCAGTGTCCAATATAGTGGTAGTCAGTTTTTGATTGTCAATTGCTGTTATGTTTCTATTGCTCTTCTCTTATCTATATAGAAGACTGTTAACATTACAGAATTTTTGAATGGTCATTTACAGAAGATTAAGACATCAGTAACGAGCGCTAAGTAATAAATCATGCGCAGAGACTGCGTACTTGTCTAACCGGTGCTGGAGTCGAGGTATGTGAGAGCAGCGAAAATAAATCTACACTTTATTAAAATATTATTTAAATCTTAATGTACAATTCAGATATAGTATGTAGCAATACAGATTTGTATCATAATTAATTAATTAATTATTTTCATCCTATATATTATGTTATATATTGTTGACGAGAGTGTACCGATCCTGATTGATAGATATCTTGATAAATACACCAATGTAGTAAGTTGTCGATGTGTGAGCTATAATGTACTGTAGTATATGGTTGTAGGTCAGTGATAAATGTTCTGAGTATAGTATAATATTAGATTATTATTAGTATGTCCGTGCTCGTTAGTAGTGATAATAAATTATGTGATTTACTGGTGGTTCATATTTTTTATCCCTTTTATAATCTAAAATAATACGATAATAAGAGTCAAGAGTAGATTAGTCGATGTATTGATTGATTATTGAGTACTAAGTAGATGATTGTTACGGCTGTATTAACAAAATAATAAAAAAAATAAAATGTCCTCCACAGTGAGACAGTCATGCCTTCTAGGAAATAACACATCAGATTCTATGTATCATGTGTAGGACCTATATATCGAAGTAACAGGTCCTTGGGTGTTAGCACGTAGGCACGTAGAGAAAATATTTTATATATCACGTCTGCGCTAGGAACACAGGACTATGACTCGGAGCATGCCGCGGGAAGGTTTCACTCACATTATAGATGCGATAGAGGCAACAGTCTGTAACCGGTAATATATTGCAGAGTTCTATCTACACTGCTGCTGAGCTGCGCACGAGAGCTAGAGTTTAAGAGTTAGAAGAATGTTCAGGAGCTATTAACAGTCTCGACGGGATTCGCTTCCAACCATCAGTTCACATCTGAAGCCTATGCGGGCCTACGTAGTCTGACTGAGTACGAGTGTCTGCATTATGCGTTCAGTAGCTGAGATATGAGGAGCGTAAATGGCTGATTAATCATAAATAAAGCTAATGATTAGTATTATTTAAATGATTAGTATTATACTACATTATTTATTTTTATTATTTTTATTTATTTATAACGGTCTCTCCTATAGTTAGGTCGGCTGCTAATGAGAAAATTTATTTTTATATTTATTATGAAAAAAAGAGATAAGTAAGGCACCTACCATATTCCATTTCACAATATTTTATTTATATTTTATATATTTTAATAAGTAGAATTTTTTGTGTATATGTACGTATTCCTATAAGCAGATTTACCGGATGGTATGATTGGAGTATAGTACTTGTGATTAGATACTAATAACTTACGGTATATAGGGTTTGAAATTAGATATCAGACTCTTATGTCGCCACCGAAAGATAATTGCATATTCAAGGTATTAATTTTTGATTTTTGTAGTAATAGAATATTCTTCGACTTGAGAGTTCACTTAGACTCACGTTGCCGTATTAAATGATAATTGGTGATCTTGCTTAGCTCGATAAGCAAATGCTATCCAGTTTATTTATGCACGATTATCGATTGCCACTATGAGATCACGGTATACGGTAATATTCTTATCGATGAGAAAAAAAAAAAGTATACTATTTATTTTGTTTACAAACATTGGAATCAGACTTATAAAAATTATTTTTGTGAATGGAATATGCACGTGGTTTTTGAATAAACTTAGAAATAAAAAAAATATAATGGGTTCGAATATAATAGAATACGAAAATGATTGAAGAGATTCTCTCGTACTTTAGTAGAGAATAAAGGGAGAGAATTTACACCTTTTTGAAAGCTCGTAATATTTAACGTTAGAGATGTATATAGAAAAATGAATTTTAAATACTATTTAAGTATCAGATATCAGGCGCTACAGACGCCGCCATTTCTGCGATTTGAAAATGTACACTCATTGAGATCATCTATATGTTCGTAAAGCACTTAGCATACATTATGGCAGTATTGATCAGATCTTCTCGGATCGAAAATACTCGAGGAACGCGCTTCTAACAGCACGCGTTCGAGGAGAAATCTATCTTTTACTGTTATGTCGCATAGTGATGGATTTTCTCTCTTTCATCGATTGTAAGCGCTAGGTTGGTGACCAAAAACTGACAACGCACATTACTGAAAGCTATACTTTACTAACAAGTCTTCGATAGAAACAACTAGCAATACAACGCAATGAACTAGCGTCTTATTAACGTACGGACATGGATAAATCTGAGTTCGTTGTAGCAAGCATAATAATAAAACTACCAGGAGTATTGAGTAATACTACTAGCTGTACACGAGCTACTATTGCTATAATAAAAAATCTAAATTATTATTGGGATACTTGCTATTTTAACTTTATGAAAACATATACGAGATTATGAGTTGATAATTGTGTAAAAACCTTCTGTGTTACTTTAAAGGACATATGTTATACTTACTATACGCATATATACTTTACTACAGTTAGTTGAATATAGCAACTATTTAAAGTATGAGTTGTCAAATTTGGTTATCAAATTTTATTACGAATTATTCGTTTTTTTAAGAAGACATCTGAAAAAAAGTGAGAAGAATATAATATCCGATAAAGACCTGAGGACTGGTCAAGCCCTTAGGAACGTACTACGCGCGGACGCGCCCGCCTACTGATAACGATACTCACCCCAAGCCGCGTGAAGTACGCTCTCTCGTCCGCCCCAGTCCCCCGGCCGGTCTGAGAACTTTATTATTTAAAATCTAGTTATCCGCAGTTACATATTCACTATATATATTTAATATATACATATAATTATTATATAAATTATATATATATGATATAGAATTAATATATTAATAATATTATAAAATACTATAGTATAAATAGTAGCATATGAGTAATATAATAGTATATATATATATATATATATTTAATATATATTATATCATATAATTATATTACGTATATTATATATACTATATTTTGTATTAAGTTATAATATATATATATATAATATAGATATTGAGTCTAGGAGTAACATTATTCGTTGTTTTAATATATTATTTCTATTCATAGAGTTATTATCTGATATATAGTAGTAAATTATGTCAATTATATGTAGAATAAATATATTATATAGCTATTATAAATTAATTTATTATTTATCATATTATTACACTATAATCATAATTACCCCAATATAATATAAATCCTCAGGTAATAGGTGAGAAATAGGCGTCTTACTAAATCATAGCACCACAGGACACACAAGTTATGATATGTCTTATTTAAGCTACGAACATGACGTACGTTGAAACCGCAAATACTTTCCAATGAATTTGGGAGAGTTCATTACCACGTACTTCGAAAATCATGCTATGTTAGGATCTTATGGTCTAGGTAGAGAAACTGAGGTTATATCTAAACCAAGGGATTAAAGGTGCAAAGTGTGGCGATGGTCGGCGTGTGTGGAATAGGGATTGGTGTATCTTACTACCTAAATACCCTCCTTACATACTACCCTAAGTGATTGTGATAAGTATATGATAATATCTATGTTATATTTTTTATATTTAAAAATATATAATATTATATATATATTAAACATATATGTATATATGATCCAGTACGTTGTATATATAGGAGTAAAAAGGTGATGTGTATAGGTAGTAAAATAAGCGCGGCCGCACACTCCTCGATGGCGCCGTATATATATATATGTGTGTGTGTGTGTGTGTGTGTGTGGTGTGTGTGTTTATTTATATATATATTGGAAATACACAACTGAAGAAATAAAAAATAAAAAATGAGGCCTTTAGAGTATTTTTAAAATTTTGTCCCTGAGTAAAGCTTATAACCTACAATTATGTGGTGATTGTCTTTTTATATATCTTCAGAACACTTGTCCGCGTGCTTTTCATATTTTGAAAAGAGCATCGAAACGTATCGTCAAATATATTTTTGTTTTTCCTACGCTTCAATAAAAAAATCTCTTTCCTTCTCAAGGGTTCTTTAACCACAGAAAAAACACAAATTTATATTGTAATTTATATTTTTAACTTTAATTGATCGTATGTCATTATATATATATATATATAATATATATATATAATATATATATATATATATATATATATATAATATTTTTATATATATATTATATATATATATTAATATAATATATATATATTATATATATATATTATATATATATATATATATATTATTATATTATATATATATATATATATATATATATATCTGAGTCTCTCATATACCGACAATACATTCGCCCAATCTTAAACTATCATAATCCAATATTCAAAAACTGGAGATCGTTCAAAGCAAAGCTCTTAGAATAAATAATAAGTGGTTGCTTCCCTTCCACACCCATCCCACCCATCCACCACTTAGAAACCGAAACAAAAATCTACCCCTAGATGCCCGTCTTGACATGATAGGCTGCCAATTTTACAGCATATACACTTTCAACAGACCATTCTTTACGCCAAACGTTACAACAACCCCCTGCGACAAGAAGTTAAAAAGTTACACCGGCCAAGTACTATTCTAACACTTACAACACACTCCTTCCCCCCCCCGCCCCCAGAAACTCACATTATTAAACGCATCCACACTCAATTAACACAAAAAGCGATCTCCGAATATCCAAACAACACCATACTCCAGGCTCGTCCTCCCGAAATATCTCCCACAGAACAAACCTTGGACCTTCAAACCAGAGTGATGCTGTCCCGTCTCCGCTCTGGGCATCATCCCTCCCCCCTTCAGGAATATATATTTAGATTCCACAACGCTCCCTCCCCTCCCTCACTGTCAAAGATGCCCCCCCCCCTGACAAATGACGAACAAGACAACTCTTACTAAACTGCTCCGATCTACGAGCATCAAACGTAACTTGGATACTCTAGTTCTCACTGACCTCTGGGCTCGGCTTACTATGGTGTCACGATACCTCTGGATCGCCCGCTTCTCGTAGGAGGGGATCGGGGGAGGGCTACCAGGTAATATATATATATATATATATATATATATATATATATATATATATATATATATATATATATTATATATAATAATATAATATAATATATATATATATATATATATAGGGAAGGACTTGCTAAGATGGTGGCTTCTTTTGTGAGCAAGCACCCTATATAAGAGGATGGTAAATTTAGAAATCCATATTTGAAATGATGTTTTTATTCAACATAAGTAAAATATGAAATAAGTATAAAAGTAATAAAAGTTCCTTCTGTGAGATACTCTTCGCAGGCGAGCCGTAGCCCTTCCGTGAAATTTCCCGCTTTGCCGAGAGCGTTTTAAGTTTGGAGGATTCTGGGAGAGAGTATCTTGATTCTTCTTGTTAATTTATTCTGACTCTGTATCTGACTGACTTTCTGACTGACTGAAGAGTATTTCAATAGGCCGGGTTTATATATCATTTCAACTTATGCTAAAAGGAAGATTTTTGCTCGCGGATAATTCTTAGCATAAGTACGAACATAAATTAAAATTTTTTACAAAGTTATAATGGAGTGCTACATTACTTCCTGCGCTAAACACGGAGTGAGAAAGTATGTTATAATAATTATACAAGAAATAATAACTAAAATACATAAAATTAAAGTACTTTCAAATGCAAGCATGTCTAATTATGTCCGAACATAAAGCAGACATACACCATTTGAAGGCAAAATAGTATTAGAAACTAAAAGAATATTCCAATACGAGCATAACTGGTTAACATCCGAAGATTCTAAACATATATACAGTATTGAAAATACATTAATACCAATAATGTTATATATACGAAAAAAAGGTGCATTTAAACACAAGCCTATTTGGTTATATCCCGTTAGATATAAACAAACATACAAACATTTAAATGCATAAAAGTACAAAAATGTTAATACAAAATAATTATTGATATGAAACAATTGAATTATTCACAAGTTAAATAGGCCACATTGATCGAACCGTTAAATCCAAGGAAAGGTCGAGTATAAGACGTTTCTAAAACGTAATGCCATGATTTGACCAATGCGCACGTAGTTTTCAAAGTTGTAGTTACGAAAGAAACATTGCTTGACATATGTAGAGACGAAGTTGCTTGAAGTTTAGGTCCTTTATTTGAAAAATATCTTCATACATAAAAGGGAGAGGGTCACAGAACCATTTAGAATCGAAAAGGAGCCTGAAGTTTCGTAGTGGAATCCAAAAATGAATTTCTGCCCATAATCCAAACTTAAAAATGTGAAAAAGACATCCATACCGTAAAGGAAGTTACCTATGTAGAGGCGAAGCTTGAAGTTTAGGTTCTTTATTTGAAAAATTTCTTCATACATAAAAGGGAGAGGTCACAGAACCATTTAGAATTCGAAAAGGAATCAAAAGTTCGTAGTGGAATCCAAAAATGACTTTCTGCCCATAATCCCCAAACTTGAAATGATGAAAGAATCCATACGTAAAGGAAGTTACATATGTCTAGCGATGAATCCTCGAACTGTGATAGTTGTGGAGATGAAGACCATAATCAAAAATTAAAATAAAATTGAAGTTCGTATTGATAATGTTCGTTTGCTTGAGTCATTTTCTATGAGTGTTTTTTCTTTTTCTTCATTTTGTTTGTTTCTTAGGCGTTGATTGAAGTAGTGGGTGTTCTTCTCCGGGTTCACACAATTATATAGGGAAGGACTTGCTTCAAACTTGGCTCTTTTGGTGAGGGCAAGCACCCTACTACTAAGAGGAATGGTAAATTTTAGAAAATCAATATTGAAATGATGTTTTTATTCAAACATAAGTAAAATATGCAATGTATAAAAGTAATAAAAAGTTCCTTCTGTGAGATACTCTTCGCAGGGAGCCGTAGCCCTTCCGTGAAATTTCCCGCTCTTGCCGAGAGCGTTTTAAGTTTGGAGGATTTATGGAGAGAGTATCTTTTATTTCTTTTGTTAATTTTATCTGGACTCTGTATCTGACTGACTTTCTGACTGACTGAAGAGTATTTCAATAGGCCGGGTTTATATATCATTTCACTTCGACTTATGTAAATTTGCTCGCGCAAATCTTAGCATAAATACGAACATAAATTAAAATTTTTACCAAAAGTTATAATGAGTGCTACATATATATATATATAATATATTATATATAGTATTATAATTATATATATATATATATATATATTTATAATATAATATAATATATATATATATATATATATATATATATATATTTATAATATATATATATATATATATATTTGATCGCAGTAAACAGGAAATAGTGTACGTTCCCTCTACCAGTTTTCCTTGCTTCGCTCTTCCCTTAAATGAATCTTAAGAAACTGTGGGTACTGTAGTAGGCTAAAGCTGATTAAGCCATAGCTAGTAAGATGCACTATCTACGAACGTAGAAGTCGAGAAGAGGCATTTCTTACTCGCTTTTGTATAACTGCAACCAAAGTGCACAGTTGACCCATCCCTACCGTAATAGGAAAGGATAGCTCTAATTGTGGTGACTTGAAATATTCTAGTGTATCACTTACTAGTAGAATATAGTCAACTTAGTTTTCCCATTTTCTCATAAAAACGGCACTCGTAGCTTCGGCTTTGAATTTGGATTCTTTCTCAGGTCTTTTATTCTATGAATACCAAATGAATGAAACCTAAAAAATAAAAGTATATAGAGTTTTAAACTGCACCTCTTGCACTCTTTGAACCCATTTACGATAACAAGGTACTGATACTAAAAGTTTTGCAGATTTCTAGTACCGGTACCAATACATGAATCCATCCCATATATATATATATATATATATGTATATATATTTATATATATATATATATATATATAATAATTATAGTATATAATATATATATATATATATATATATATATATATATATATATATATATATATAAATATATATATATATTATATATATTTATATAATATATATTTATATATAATATAATATATATTATATTATATATATTATATTATATATATAATATATATATTTATATAATATTATATATATATATATATATATATATATAAACGTTTTTTGAAGGCCGTCACTGTTATTTTTTATTTTATTTTTTTGTAAGTTATTATGACCATCTTCATATATGTATGAAATAGGCAAATTAAAGATGCTTATTACATGCAATCTTTAGCTTAATTTTTATGAGAGGGAAGGATTTGCGTATCAAGTACACTTTATGGAAATGAAATGAAAGTAGACAAAATTTTGTTTTGTAATTTCCTTCAAGTTTTTTTACAAGTTTTGAAGTGAGATTACAATTGACTAGTCTTTTCATTTTTGGTGATTTCCATCACTAATGTTGGGTGTCACTAATAAAGTTAGAATCCATATTTGAAAATGAAGGTATTTATTTAACATAAGTTAAGTATTTCAATAAACAGTATAAAGTAATAAGTCCCTCTGTTGAGAGTAACGTGCTCTGTAAGGAGAAATTGCAAGTCGCGGAGCCTTTCACAGGCGTTTTTCGAACTTGCCCTCTGCTCTTCGTTTAGCGGCGAAAATGTGTTGATCGAAAATTCGAGTCGCAGCCTTTGCCTTGAAATTTACCTCACTTGCCAGGAGGATTTCTAGAGAGAGTATCTTAAGTGAATTTATTTCTTTTGTAGATTTTATCTGACTTTATCTGACTGAAGAGTAACTCAAAAGGACGAGGTTTATATAGTGATGTTATTCACTTTGACTTATGCTAAAATTTGCCTCGCACAAATCTTAGCATAGTACGAACATAAATTTAAAAATGTTTTACAAAGTTATAATGGAGTGCTACATTACTTCCCCCTCTAAACACGGAAGTAAAAAATATACCATAATTATACAAAGAAAATAATACTAAATAACATAAAATTAAAAGTAAACTTACAAATGCAAGAATATTTAATTATGTCCGAAGACATAAGTAAACATACAAACATATGAAGGCAGAAATAGTATACATGAATTTGAAGAATAATTCAAATACGACGCATAATTGTGATCATCCGAAGAACAAAGAACAAATATACAAGTATTTGAATACATATAAATAACAATAAATATATATATATACAGAAAATAAAAATTTCATTTAACCAATAAGCATAATTTGGTTATATCGGCGTTAGATATACAACAAACATACAAAACATTTAAAATGCATAAAGTACAAAAATGTTAAAATACATAATAATTAATTGATATGAAACAATTGAATTATTTCACAAGTTAAATAGGCCCACAATTGATCGAACCATTAAATCCAAGGAAAGGTCCAGTATAAGACGATTCTAATGTATCCAGATTTGACCAATGCGCACGTCTGCGCAGTAGTTTTCAAAGTTGTAGTTACGAGAGAAACATTGCTTGACATAAGTAGAGACGAAGTTGCTTGAAGTTTAGGTTCTTTATTTGAAAAATTTCTTCATACATAAAAGGGAGAGGTCACAGAACCATTTAGAATTCGAAAAGGAATCAAAGTTCGTAGTGGAATCCAAAAATGAATTGCTGCCCATAATCAAAACTTAAAATGATGAAAGATCCATACCGTAAAGGAAGTTACATATGTAGAGACGAAGTTGCTTGAAATTTAACAGTACTTTATTGAAAATTTCTTCATACATAAAAGGGAGAGGTAACAGAACCTTTAGAATGCGAAAAGGAATCAAAGTTCGTAGTGGGATTCATAAAAAAAATGAGTTTCTGCCCATATCCAAACTTAAAATGAAAAAGGAAATCATACCCGTAAAGGAAGTTTTGCTATGTCTGACAATAATCCTCGAAATGTGATAGTTGTGAAAAGGTGAAAGACGCATAACATATGTTATTAACATATATATGACCATAAGTCCAAAAATTAGAAATGAGACAATTGAAGTTCGTATTGATAATATTCGTTTGCTTGAGTCATCTTCTCCGTTGTTCTGATTGGGATTTTGTTATTGATAGTTGTTTTCTTTTTCTTCATTTTGTTTTTGTTTTTTAGAAGGCGGTTGATTGAAGTTCTGGGTGTTGCTTCTTCCGGGTTACCAATTATTATATAAGGGGAAAGGCCCCTTGGCTAGATTGGTGCTTCTTTTAAGAGCAAGCACACTATATAAGAGGATGGTAATTTAGAAAATCCATATTGAAATGTATATTTTATTCAACATAGAAGAGATATTCAATAAAAAAGTAAAAGTAATAAGTACCTTCTGGTTGAGATACTCTCTGTAAGGCGAATTGCAAGTCGCAGCCTTTCCAGTGGTTTTTCGAAATTGCCTGCTGAACTCCTTCGTTTAAGCGGCGAAATTTAGGTGAAATCGAAATTCCGAGTCGCCGCCTTTTCCTTGAAATTTATCGCTCTTGCCGGGAGGAATTGTCCAGAGAAGAGTATCCTTGAGTGAATTAATTTCTTTTGATTCTTGGTTTAATTTGATCTGCTCTGTATCAATGACTTTACTCATGAACTGAAAGAGATTCTCAATGACGGGTTTTATTAATAGTATGTTCCACCTTTGACTTATGCTAAAATTTTGCTTCGCGCAAATCTTAGCATAAAGTAATTAACATAAATTTAAAATGTTTTTAGCAAAGTTATAATGGAGTGCTAGCATAATATATATATATTGATATAGTACTATATAGTATCTATATATATATATATATATATATTATATATAAGCTATATATATTATATATATATATATAATATATATACTATATATAATATATAGTATTATTATATATATATATATAGTATATATATATACTATATATATACTATATTATTATAATATATATAATTAATATATATATATAATATATATAGTAATTATATATATATATATATATATTATACTAGTAATATAGTATATATAGTATATATATATATAATATATATTATACGATATATATAATATAATATATATAATATTTAATATAGTGAATACTATATATTTATATATAGTATAATTAATAATATCATATATATATAATATAGTAGAGAATAGATTATATGCTAATAGTAACTAAACGTTTTTTACCTTAATTTAAATTATAAATAGATGAGCATAACATGAATCTAGTATATATATGATTAAAACATGAGTATAAAGGCAGTAATTATATTAATATATAATTACATCAGACAACTCTAGACACATCTATATAGCAAGATATAAAATATATGACTAACAATAACAAAGATATCCAACTTATCACAGTTAAAATAGTAATCTCTAACAAGTACTTACACAAAACATAATTCCTAATTCAGTTAATAACTTATAGCAAACACCATAAAATCTTCCAACTCACATGATAATGTCTAATTTTAACAATATTAACATACATGTATATTAATATTTAACAATAAAAATTTAGCTAATATCCTTACCTAACTACCAGCAACTAATACCTAATCGGGTAAAAGAACTAAAGACTAAGATAAATTAAAAGGAATTTTATATATACTCTCTGTAAGCTGATAACTATATGAGTACTATAACGTACTCTCTAAAGCTAATACACCAATACATAACAACTAGCAGAACGATAAAACAGCCATCATCAATCATCACATACATGAGCAGTCAATGTAAAAATCTGAACACATAAGGATGGAATAGTAAAAACATAAGTATTGATTTTATGCATTTTTATAACATATAATTATTTACACACTGAAAATGAAGTGTTATTATATAAATATTAAAAGAACATAAAAAGACATATAAAATACAATATAATAAAGCTATTACTTGTGAATGATCAATCAACTAAACTAGGTGTAGAGATTGGGGAGTAATGTACATCTATGAGAGTACCAGTATCAGAGCGTAAGAAATGTTACCTACTCTCACGAATAGGAATCGTATGACGTATAACTCTCCACCTATTAATTGGTATATATATACTGAGATTACTTATTCTATCTTCAAACCAATCAGAAGAAAAATAAAACAAGAATACAACTGCATAAAGAACCGAATCACCATATATCAGTTATAACAGTAGAAGGTAATATAATTACTAATCTGATAAGATACAAAACAACAACACACAGAACAACACAAACATAATACAACACAATACGACTAAGATTAACTAAAACAACTAACTAAACTAACTAACAAACAAAAACAACAACAAAACACTAACAACAATCATAACAACTCAATATAACTATAATCACACAACAACAACACTCAACTAACCATAACAACAACAAATAACAATCAAACAACAAACTACAAACAACAACAACAACAACAACACGACAACAACGAAGAGAGCAAGAGAACGAGAAAGAAGCGAAAGAAGCAAACAGGAAAGAAAGCAACGACACAGAGCAAGCAAACGCGAACAGAGAAGCAGAACGAGAATACCAACAGATTAAAGTTGAATACAGAGATCTTTCAGAAACTGTACGGCACATTCTCTTTTTCCCAGATTTCATATATCTACAAAATGTTCACAGCCAAAAATACTTACAAAAAACAACAAATCTGGAATTATCCATGTAATTATTATTAAATATATCACTTTATTTATAATATGTTATTATATAAGTATAAAATCATTATAGCTAATGAAGCTAAAAAATAATTTGAAGGTTGTCTTATTGCTCTTTCACATATAAAAGCTAACAAAACAAGCATATTTCCAAGAATAGCTAACAGAATACATATATAAGTACTAGAATCTGACAAAACCAATATACCATCATCACCTTATATCAGTATTATACGCAGAAATAGGAACTAGAACTAACAATAACAAAGTTCCATACTTATCAGCCCAGTAAGCGCTGCAGGCTTTTTGTAACTATAACTAAGCAATTAGCTCAAAACAGTACACTCCTGAATTATTACTTACTATCGCTACGTCTTGCTATTACATGAAGAGTTTGCACTCATAGTCTACCTTCTCAGTATAGCAGCATACATGATGGATACTCTGATTGATACCTTTGAAGAAAGCCAATTGATGTGAGGAAAAGGCATAGATCTTCGAGATTTGATTGTAAATATTTTCAAGTCTGAGATTTTCTCATTCTGTACTAATTCAACACCACTTGTGAGAGAAACAATAGCCACAAAAAGTGGTTTTGAAATAAGATCTATGATTATTATACTTAATACTAACCAACAGGTCGAATTAATTTATAATTATGATTCTAGAACAACCTAATTAATGATCGAGGAAGGTCTTGCTTAATATTATTTGTGATTATCATAAGCTAACTAGCATCATATGAACGGCTCTTTAAGTAAGGAGAAATATAAACCTACGAACCATCTGTCGAGGACTAGAGGAGACCCTCACATACTAGCATAACGATTTTCCAATGGGGTTATCCGACACTACTATAAACGGGGTTTATATCATTTCCAGAATAGGCTTGTGCCACGACTCACACTCCTTGAAACGGCAAGCCCGTGTGAGAGTTTAACTATATCATATCGCGCTCAGTAAAGTACAAGCAAACCAACATATACGGCTAACCGTAAATACTAACTTCATTACACAGTCGGAGTGGGACGATGCTAGAATGTATTAATAGAGCTATATATGCTTCTTACCCAATTCACGCATACCTCCTATCAGCTCCATTATTAACGTATTTACTACTGGAGAAGGCAATAAATATTTAAACAAGGATTTATCATAATCTTGTCCAACATCCAACATAGTCTCGAGCACAAGACTCGCGGCGAACCGCAATACAGACTTGCGCGTGCGAGTAGAAGCATTAAACCTAACTGAGAGCTTATTGGTTATGCGGCCTCACTAAACCTATATTAATAACATATATAAATAAGTTATGTCTTTATATATTAACTAGCTATACATAATATAGAATATAATACTGAAGATATTATAAAACCATTGAGAGTATTTAACAATTTAGTTATACTAATTAATTAATTATAAGCTAAACATAATACATATTAAGTGAAGATCCTGAGCTTATCACTATATATAAGAATATAATAGTCATCAAGTAACAGAAAATACCAAACTACCAACGCATAATGCGATTAACGGTATAAAATAATCACCATACTAACATTAAAACAGATAACTTATCCGGCGCTTATAAATCACAATAACAGTAAAGTTACCTAACAACTTCGGGATACAAATATACGTCACCTATTCACTAATGAGTATACTAGGCTTATATGATTTATTATATAACCTTTATTCTAAGCCTATATTAATCTCTAACAATTTCAATGTTAATTTTACATTAATAATCAGTATGAAATTATTTAACAAACAATAGTTTAGCGAGTAGAGACGAGAGAGTACCATAAAGATTCAATTCTTCACACAGAGCGTTGTTGTAACCAAATATGCTATGCATAAAATGATTTATTTTTTAAAAAGATCTTTTAACTAAAACTCAGTAAAGCACACTTATCGTTCCTGACATTCTGAGGACATGCGTTAATATGACGAAAAAGCAAAACACAAATAAAAATTTTAGAATATATAGGTGCCGCAAATATTGAGCAAGGTTTAATTTCCGAAACCCAGCCATCTGTTGTTAATAATCAAGGGCTTCTATAATTTCGTCATTACTAATAAAAATGAAAAATGAGATAGAACATATCAACTCTCCGCCCAACGAACATAAACAAAAAATAACAAAACTATAAGTGTAAGGTCTCACACTGACGACTCACCGAGGGGGTTAGTTTGAAAAGTTCTATATATATATAGTTCTTTGACAATAACTTATGATTATATACTTCGCAACCAGTTCAAAGCAGTACCATCATGTCTTTATTGGTAGTTAGAAGAACATATTGTTATTGATAAGATAGCGTTAAATATAAATCAAAGAATCACTTTACCCATAATGCATCTCTATGGCCAGGAGGCTCACTAGCTATCCTTCGCGTGTCTTTGTGAAGTTGGGTAACTGTTAAAGAGAAAACATCTCTCCCAGAGCGCACGAGAGACTTTGTGTACTCTAAATACCTTGAAGCTTTCAAAAACTATCATGTTCTTATACTGCATTCCAGATATACATATTAATTTCGTATATAAAGTTAATCATTTTTAGGATAAACAATTAAAACATACTAAATAAATGTATTCTTTTATATATACTAGACCTCCTGTCATATTAATAATGTTACAAAATTAAAATAATTATTATTATTAGTCAAGTACGTGAATGATTTTAAACAGGAATTAGGAAAAAAATTGTTAGTCATAATAATAATATAATATATAATAATTAGCACAATAGACCTATAACATACCTATAGCATGATATAATGAATAATATCCAGCTAAGATCCTGAAATATATTCACCCAGTATATACTTTTCAAATAGTATAAATGTGGCTATAACCAGGTATTTGTACATTTGAATAGATTCTAGAGATTTGAATTGCGATTTGACTGGAGTAGTATATTGGATCTTACGCGCCAGCCTTTTTGTATGGCTTCTCACAAATATTGATATCTATCGGTAATTTACATCTTCTAGAGGTAATTTAAGAGTTCCATTATTCTATATCTTAACACATCAATATACAAAAATCTCGCACGTTCAATCTTACGTAGGAAGCGTGACCTAGACTCGTCTCTATCAAAAGATCACTACGGGACTAACTAGATTTTAATATTATCTTTGACTCAGTAGGGAATTTATACGGTCTTCTTTTTATACTACTCACGTCCATGGCAACTTTGGCGATTCAGGAAAGTTTAGTCAGCTATGCACGGTCTTTTCATTTCCAGTGGAGTATATATATCTGGAATGTTTTAAACTACATTCCTTAGAGGGTCTGACACTTAAGTTTAGTGAATCATCTGGATTCTTTTTAAGTAAGAAATTAGTAGGAAGCCCTCGTCCCACTGTAGAGGCTTAAAAGTCACTCAACACATTCTGCACTATTGAGAAAGTAGCGGAAGCTCGCTTTTTAATCAATTATGACATGGATTCTATTAGCGTTTCACATATTTTCAACGATGTATGAAGCTCACCTGTAACGCTGTAGGAGCCTCACGTGGTGTCGGCGGTAACACTGATGCGAGCAGGAGAGTGAAATCACGTTGTAAAGAAACAAAGTCTAATTTAAAATAAATTGGTTATTTTATCTCTCTACTCGATTCATTCTTTAGCACAACTGACTAGAAAGGCAGTTTAGTATACAATACACATTTTTTTATACCATTATTATATAATTTAAACAAGATTGTACATTAAAGAGACAATTTCTATACCATAGTAAGATGAGCTAATAGACATTACTGAAATGACAAAGTGTATACTAGATGTTCTACACTACATTAAAGTTTGTTACATTTCCTTTATTCACAGTGCGTAATTTCAAAAAATTAAATTTAAAAAAAACTTAAACGAAGTGAAATGAACACTCTCAGGTGTGTGAAGTTCTCTCTGAGCCTCTCCACATTTTGTTGTAAAGAGTGACATTTTAACAATAGTCATTAAGTCGACGCAATTAAATGTTGTTTGATTGACTGCGAGATTTTTAATTTAATACACCTATTAAAACTATGAGAATAACTCACATTATTAGCTCAAATTTTATTTACGAAGTATAGATCATACTACTATTTTATTCCATTGAATAGTTAAATTATTATTCTTAGATATCCATTCATTGTATACTAATTATATACTAACTTTTCTTTATCACTTACTCCATTAATAAAATTAGTTGATATTAATAGTTTTGAAACTATTTATAATATCACTATGGGAAAGTAATAATTGGTATAATTAATTAATTTGATAATTAAGTTTTATGTCCTGGTATATTTATTTACATATTTCGCTGTATTAGCTATCTATATGTGTTTATAGTCCGAGCATTTATTTTACCATAATTATAATTATTTTTTAGTTCTAATTCAATTTTGAGATTCTACATAATGATCAATTTAAGTCATTTATACTCTGCGTTCCAATTAAGAATTGAGGTAATCACTAAATAATATATATAATATATATATTATAAATATATATATAATTATATATTATATATATAATATAATATATATATATATATATTAATTATATATATATTATTAGTAGTATTATAACTAGTATATATTATATAGTATTATATATATACTATATATAATATATTATAGATATTATAAGTAAAATCAAAGACTATATATATAGTACATATATATAGGTATAATTATATAGCTATAATATTAATTATAATATACTGGCAGTATCAAGTAGTAGTCTACTAGTAGTTATATAATATTTTAATAGCTATGCGGATCCGCTTGTCATGATTTTTATACTGGCTGTGATTGCGCGCTATACACACATTCCAATATACTGGTCATTTGAGCTTTCAGAGGTTTGCAACATAGGTAATCTGCACAGAATAGACACCTAATTTAGACATTTAAGATGTATACACTTTTTAAATTAAAAAGAAAGTCTTCTGTGAGGACGTCCACCATTCTATCAATCATCATCGCTTCATCTAAAATCTCTTATTCTCTACTAAACTTTTTCATATAATCTATAGAAAATGATCCTAGTAGCAACTAGTAACCAGAAAGTTAACCAAGTACCAACTCTGAAATTACCAGCTACGGTCAAGCGAAAGCAACAACTAACTCAAAGCATATATTTTCTAAGAACTGAATGAATGGATCTCACAGGATTAACTTAGCCACCAGACTCAACTACCAAACCCCTCGTTCACCGTATATACGAAAACCACACTTCCAACCCCGACATACATTCATGTGGTACATAACACGGGCGAGGAAAATAAGCAAGAATCAAGAAAATTGGGTGGATAGATGTAATATAGCAAAAATAGCACGCTCAACTCAATTAACATACACACATAAACCAAACGAAGCCAAGAACTTGTATATCACTAGGCTTTATATTTGGACTAGCCCGATTCAAAATTATTTGCTCTCTCCACCACTTAAAAAAAGAAAAACAGATATGATCAAAAACCCTTCAGAAACTGAATATCCCCGCTAGTCGCCAAAATTTAATAACGTACGCACATCTTGCTATTAAAAATGCTCAAAGAGAAAAATACATACTCATACAAATACTAGCAATTCACATACGCTATACTCAATAAAACATATTAATATATATAGGCCCTATCCATACCTAAATAATACACACTAAGCAGTCATAGGAAAGTAAAAGTTCTATTAACTCCACAGCTATAGTACACGATTATACACCTATCTAGACATAATTTCATAATTAAAAAAATCAATAAAAACCTACGCACCACAATTATCACAGTAAAAAAATCCTCATATCCATATATGCCTATACAAAACATACCCGATATTATCTTGCAACACATTGAGGTAACTAAATAATTATTACAGCAAGTAATTGGATAATTGGAAATGTATAATACACGCGAGCAAGAAGAAATAATATATCAATAATAACTAACGAACCTAGAGCTACGCAACAGACCCAAAGTAAATTCTAGAATACTCACTCATGTCATTAATTGACCACATCACGATATTAAGAAACACATAAATAATTCATCAATTAACACATTAATATAACCATGACAACATATAACTATATAGTATAGAGGACCTGTTTATGTTTTTCTAAGCTCCGTCAGGGTTTTGAGAATTTTTGAGTTTTGGTTTTATGTTTCCGTATTCATATAGTTGCGTCAGTTAAGATATACGCACATTACCTAACAGAGTCATTTACTAGGGGATGATGAGAACAATGATCTCAAAAAATAGTATAAGGACCAGTTCCAGGTATTCTTTACCGACTCGTCAGAATTTTTAAGATATTTTTTTTTTGGATTTTTTTAAATCTTAAAGGAATCATAAACAATATATAACCGCCAAAGAGAGTGTGGCAGGAGTCGGGGGTCTCCTCGCCCTTCCAGGGGCACACGACAGGTAGGGACCTATTTCTCCCCCCTACATCAGGAGAGAGAGAGAGGCGTCTGCACCACCCACACGCAGACAATAAACAAAAGACAACTGCTAACAGGATGGACTTTTTCTGTCGCAGATTTCTCTAGTACTGTCTGCTGCGGGATATTTCACTACACTGCCGCCTTGCTCCTCGGACTGACTGGGCGAGAATTAAGATTGTGTGAGACAACTCGTCCAATCAATTTTAAATTCACTCTCGGGTCCACAATCCCAGTACCCGTCGGATTTCAGAATCCACTCATAAATCATTTTTTTTATTAATGTCTTTATAGATGAGCTATCCAAAAACTGTATTGTCATTTTAAAGCTCCTTACTCCGTAATATATAAAAAGAAAATTTTGTATTCTTGGTCTCAGATGCTTTAAACATTATTACACCGGAAAAATCGTGACGATACACAAAATGATGAAGATATATGCTTGGTAAGTGTATTGTACTTTTATCGAGATGAGTGATATTTTATAATTAATGTGAAACTATGGATTATAATTTCGATTTATTAATGTTGTTTTGCTTTATATTAGTTCCATTTGTTTCATTTGGATTTTTATATTTTGGTTAAGCCTTTTATTATAGCTTTATAGGCTGACTTTATTTTATATTCAGGCCTTTTATACCGGTTCTGGCTTCGCCGAAACCAAAAATTTTGAAGCTCTGCGACTCTAACTTTAGGTTTTAGGTAACCATGTTATTTAAAAATTGTATTGGTTTACTACTTGTCCTGTAATCCTGTGATAGGTATGGGAGAGTTACCGATCTATCCACTTAGTTCGAACAGTTATATATTTAGTGAAATCATGTCCATATCTACCTAGTACCTAGAAATTTACATTATGTATTAGTAATCTATTAATATGTAATTTAAGTTAATTGTTAAAAAAAAACTTAAAAAAAATCAAAAACTGACGTAGAGTATCTTTATACATAACAAATGATATAGCCTAATTATATCGAGTAAAATTAAATATTTTTTAATCTATATTACTAAGTAATTTTTTTATTCAAATTTATATTATCTCAATTAGATCATTTATATTATATAAATATATGATTTATATGAATAAACGTCTAATATATATCGATAAAATTAAATGTTTTTTATCTATATTATAAGTATTTCTGCTATTGAACTTAAATAAATAAAGATAGATAAAACTCATTATTATTATTTAATATATAATATGAGAGTACGTGGTCGATAAATTTGGGTTTAGGAGAGTAGACATAACTTAATCATCCACATCCACATGATACAGAATGCTTCTAAAAACCTCGAGTATACAGTATAGCCTCATACAAGGGAAAAATAAGAGATATCATTTGAACTGAGAGGAATAGGATAGGGAGGTTAGTTTTTACACAATATATATACTTTGAATGAAGCCAGAGTGATGGAAATAAACTGTGTGACGTATAGAAGGTAGAATATAAAAATAATAATAACAAATCTCAGAAACCACTTAATTCCGAACTCTGCATAAGACTTGGATAATCCATTTCTGGGGGTTCCTTAACATCCTTGCTCTTTATAGAGGAGTAATCTTTCTAGAGCCGATCTCTTATATAGATATTATTTATACTTTGGTAAAAACAGGTAGGAGTAAGAGTAGAAATCCACACTTGATAGGTAACGTCTGCATCTTCGCCGATAGGGTTGTCAAGATGTGAGGTCCTTATTAACCCATGCAGCAGCGGTGGGTGAGAAGAGTTCGAAGTGTATATCTTTCTCTTTCTTTTTGTATGCCGTCTTTATCCAATAAACTATTCCGTGTGTCAGTCCTTATTGCACAAGGGAGGAATAGAGGTGAATAGGGAACGCAATCATATATGATAACTATATAATATATACTATACTATATACAGATTTAGTATATCAGTATTATATATATATAATATATATATATTATATATATATTGAATAACACTAATTATACTATATATAATATTATATGTATATCACTATATAAGTGTATCATTGAGTGTGTATAGATGATCACAGCTACAGGCTTAAGAGCTTTAGAGTAGCGGAACGAATAAGTATAGGCGTGAGGATAGATATATTAATAGATATGCAGTATATCATAATTAGACTAGTCGTCATATAATATAGCTTCAATATATTAGTATATATAATTTATTAATATGATATATACTAATATATATAGGTATAGTATATATGACTGTTGTATAATATTAGCGAGATTATGCACATGCTGTATTAGTGGTTTAGAATTGTGGTTGCGCAGGTGGTTAAGGTTAACATATTGACAATGCACTTACATTAGAAACACTTTATAAATTTAAACATTTAAATTCTTCTAATTACAAGCTTTCGAACATTTTTGTCATTTTCAAGTAATAAGTTAACATTGAGACCAAAGAAAAAATTTCTTTTTATATAGTTTAGGAGTATGTTTCTTCAATGGTAGGTTGTTAATCTATTACAGCTTTTGTAAGTAAGGTGACATTCTGCATGAATTAGTTGTTGTGATTGGCATCTATTTTGGTAATCTCCCAGGCCAGCGGGATTGATAATTAGGAAATTGATAGCAGAAGGCTCTGTAGAAGGATGACGCGTAGGCAAAATAGTTTTTCGACACGGGGTAACGTTGTCTGTTTATTTTTTTGTTGTGTCAAGTTATTCTAATGTGTGTCATGTTATTAATGTGTATATTGATGATTTTGCTGTTAATCTGTGATGAATGAGGGCTGAATTTTCTTGGGTGTGTGTCTAGGTCGTGTTTATATTGATATTTTCTGCGGTTAAAGTCTATTATTTCTTCGTAATATTATTGTTACAATTGTTGCAGGTTTTTTTATAGCGGCATCGGGGATTTTTTACTGTTGATTTGGGGTTTTTTATTATTTTTTAATTAAGAACTATTGTTAGAAGGGATCAGTTGTATGTGCTGTGGTATGAACTTTTTATGATGCTTGTGTTTGTTAGGTTAGTGGTATATATGTTTTGAGTTAGAATTCTTTCCTGCTTATTATGCT
>JABUQX010133899.1:0-34072 GCA_015478945.1 Trachelipus rathkii
GTATGTAATGTTATTAAATATGTGAGTTAAAGCAGTAAAACAATATGAGTTAAAGCAGTAAAATACGTATTTTTTGTTGATACCGTAAAACAAAAAGCAGGGAGGCTAATCCTTTGTTGCTATGTCACACTCTAATTGATTTTACATGATTTATTCTGTTTTAAGGTATGTCAAAGTTAGTTATATAAAAATTTGTGAGTTAAAGCATCATATAGGAAACATAAGTTAAAAGAGCAGTAAACAGGTGATATAGACAAATAGCATAGCTAATGGCCCTTGTTGCTATGTAACCCACTATTGATTTTATGAATTTACTGTTTTAAAGGTATGCTACTGGTATATAAATATGTGAGTTTAAAGCAGTATGAGGAGGACATATGAGTTTAAAAGACAGTAAATACAGTAAAACAAATTTAGATCATACTAATCCCTTAGGTGTTAGGGAACACCTCTTATTGATTTTAATGATTTACTGGTTTAGTAGGTAAGTTAATGTTAATGTTTTTAATAAAATTTCGTACAATTGTAGTAAAAAATAAAAATTTTTTATATATCAGACACTCTGGTTTTTTTTCTTCATTACATACAATTTTTAAAAAATTTATAATTAAAAAGTATTAAGTAAAAAATATAAAGATGTCTGTAATGAGTTACAGTTCTTTTTAGAATCGCAAAATGTTTTTTAATAGAAAGGATGTTTATAGTATGAAATTAAATGAATGATGCGGAGAGTTAATTAATAGTTGAAAAAGAAAATTCTTTGAAATAGTTTTACAATTGATATCATATTTTTCGTTCGGTGCGAGGGATTTATATTGCGCCTGCGGCGCACGCGGCGGGCGGGTGACGCGAGGAAACTATTTTGCTGCCTGCGGGCGCTACGTCGCGGCGGAACGCGGGAAACGCGTCGGCGGAAGGAACGCGGCGGTCGCACGCTGCGAGTGCGGAGCCTGGCATCCTTTGCGGGGAAGGGCGCTTGGCTGCTCCTGGTGGGCAGTCTTATGACTTATGGTATGACATTAATATTACTCTGTTTCTTAATTGACTCATCAAAGTTAAGGTAATGCAAAATATCGATGTGTGTGAGTGTAAGGTTGTAAGTGTATCTATGTGGTGTGTGTGTGTGCGTTGTGTGTGTGAGTGTAAAGTGCATATGGGCTAAGTTGTAGTGTCCCTATGGCAAGTGTAAGTGTCTAATGGCGTAGTGTAAGTGCTTAGTAGTTCATAGTTGTTATTGTATAGTGTAGAGGCGTTATAAGTGTATAGTGGGTATGTATAGTGTCATAGTGTGTATGTAGTGTAAGTGCTATAATTTGTCCATCAGAGTGTTGTTATGTATAATATAGTGGTCATAGTGAATGTGTGTATAAGTGTCATAGTGATGTGATTATATAGTCGCAAACAGGAGTGATAATGTATGTAATAAGTTCATAGTGTATGTGTGTTACAGTGAACATAGTGTGTAAGTAATATATATATATATATATATTATATATATATATTATATATATAATAATATATACTATTAACTATATATTATATATATATATATATATATATATATAATACCTATAAGTGTTAGAAAAAGAACTAGATTCTCATAGTAGGAAGCATTAGTAACTTGGTAGATAATACATGCCAATCGATTCCTCTATACCTCTTATAACCTATGTGTAGACACCATATTAGGGCTATTGCTAAGGCTCAGGGGAGGCTAGAAAAAGCTTGAAAAAAAGTGGCACTCAGTTGCACTATGTTGGCCACTCCCCACTTGGCAACTATGTGGCACTCATTTGGGCACTCAATGGCACTCGGAGCTTGGGCATCTCATTGGCACTCATTGGCAAGCTCTACGTTGCACTCTACGCTGGCCAGCTCCACATGGCACTCAGTTCAATACTCATAGAAGACTAATAGAACATCACTAAGATACTCCTTACGTGATTGGGAACCATCAAAGCCATCTAAGAAAAGCTAAAGGTCAAATAAAGTTACAAATGCAAAAATGGTGTTACCGTAAGAATAGCAAAAGTGGTTGGAGCGAAAAATGTTGGTTCTTCAAAATTGCAAGCCTTAGAAGACCAAAGGTTGGTCGAAAAATAGGGTTTGCCGAAAATTAAGGATGTCCAAAAATTAGGGTGGGCCAAAATTTGACGCGCATGGAAGACCAAAGGGTTAGCAGTGTGTTGTTGTACGTTGTGTAAGAGTGTAATGTAAGTGTCAAGTATTCTATGGGCGAAGTGTAAGTGTCATAGTGAATGTATGTATAAGTGTGAGAGTGCGTGTGTGTGTGTGTGTGTGTGTGCTGTGTGTGGTGTGTGTGTGGGTGTTGTGTGTGTGTGTGACCGATGATGGAAATAAGTTAGGACAGATCCAAACAGGTCAGGTACCTACATGACCTCATGTTAGCACAGATACCTACCAAAGGCAAGGTGGCAGGTACCTGGCTTAGCTCAAGATAATCCCTACTAATACCTCCAATGACCTTTAAGAATGGTCAATTTCAGACCTTGATACGGTAGGTGTAGGCTAGGTGAAGGCTGGGTGGAGGCTAGTTGTAGGTGTAGGCTAGGTGAAGGCTGGGTGGAGGCTATGGTTAAGGTTAGGTGAGACTAGCAAAACATCAAAGGGGCTAAGCCCCCTTAAGGGACAAAATTAGGGTGGGCCAAAATTGACCCATGGAAGACCAAAGGGTTGGTCGAAAAAAATTAGGGGGGACACGTACAACGGTTGCTTACGCAACCGTTAGGCGCAACCCTTCTTCGAAGGGTTGCAAAAATTAGGGTTGCCAAAAAGTAGGGTTGCCAAAAAAATTAGGGGTTTGCCAAAAATTAGGGTTTGCCAAAAAATTACAAGGCCAAAAAAAGTCAAGGGCCAAAATAAAGTTAAGGTAAAAAAGGAATCAGGTTTGCCCAAATAAGGTCAGGGCTACAAAAAAAAGGTCCAAGGCGTCAATGTCAGGACAAAAGGTCAGGTCAAGGCTCAATATAAAGGTCAAGGTTCTGAAGTCATAGGCAAAAAAGGCCAAAGGTCGGTTCAAATTGGCCAAAATTTTAGTCGGAGAGTGTGATTAAGTACTGACTTATATATATATATATATATATATATATTATAGAGGGAGAGTACATTAATAATAATAATAAATTATTAGTATTTATGTAGAAATATGGTAAATTCGTATTGTTTTCTTCTATGGAGGTATTATATATGTTAGTAAAATTATATATGATTAATTATATATATATCTATATACCTTATATACCTTATAGTATAATGGGTGTTTATTAATGGATATATATTACTAGTAAGGTTATTTATTAGGATATAATTTATAATAGCCTAATGAGTTATATGTATTATTTGTTTCCCGTATTAAAGAAAAAAGAAAACTGAAAAAATTTATTTCAGGTTCCCAATGAAAGAACTATAGGAGATGAGTGAATAAGGTTTAGTTGATCTACGTTACCACGACGAAAGTATGTTCAGATATAAAATTGTGGATGTAATGCTTTTATTTTTTTATGAATTTTTTATCAATATGCGTCCAACGCTTTTTTAATATTACATACCTATTTATACTACTTTTTACTTTAAATGAAACTTGTTTGAAGGAGAGTGTTCCAACTAATGTTTGACCGCACTATTTATGCAACTGAGCAAACCAAAAAATATATATAGTAATGTAGTTAAAATAATAATGTATTATTAACGTTTTTGGTATTATGTATATATATATGAGTTATTAAGTATATTATTTTAATACTAGTTTGTTTATAATAGTATATAGTGAATACTTTTATGCTATAATTATAGCTATATTATGAGCACTTTAATTTGTATATATATATAATATAATATATATATATATATAATATAAATATAATATATTAATATATATATATAATATATATATATATATATATTAGAAACTACCGAAAACACGAATAAAAGAACGTTCCTTTTTATATCGCAAGATAAATAGTAAAAAAAAAAAAAATCTAAAAATCTCTCTTTCTCACTGCCAGGAAGAGGAAGGAGGAGTCTTCAGCTGACAGTGAAGTCCCACAAATGAAGGCTGTAAGAATGATATTCTGAAGCGTATTATTTTAATAATTTTTAATACTTTTAAAATTATTTTTAAATTAATGATTAAGAAATATTTTCTTCTTTTCGGCATTAATGTCCGCTTGAATTCAAAAATGTATTCAGTTTTTATGTAGCTATCGTAGTTTTTTAGATACAGGTGGCACCTAATAATATAATTATATATCTATATATTATAATTATATATATATAATATTATATATATATATATATATATGTTATATAGTATAATTTATTTAGTGTATTTTATATATTATGTGTTATAGTAATTGTTAGTTGAGTGTTATATATTTATTTATGGATTTATATAGTGTGTATATTATATATATTGTGTGGTTTAGGTTTGGGTTGGGTAATATATGAGGAGTTGGTATTATAATATATATATATATATATGAGTTTATTTAGCTTTATCTAAAATCACGCGCAATATATATCTTGAAAACGTGAGCATATTATGTAATAAAAGAAAAACCATAATATATTTGAAACAAGCGTATGATAAATTATATATGGGAATTGTATGAGTAATAAATAAAAATAAATTTGTTCATATTTTTAATAAATAACTTCAAAACTAAAATATAACATCATTACGTCTTGACACCTAAATTTAAACATGCTTAACTGGAAGATTTGGAAGCCTTTAATTCTTTTTATATCATCTCCCATTTGTAAGGGTAACTTTAAAAATCGTGATTTTTATTTTTTGTATTATTAAATTAAAAAATATGTTTTTATATTTTAAAAGAATATTTCACCGTACTCATGGTCGTGGGAATACCCTCTAGGAGGCGGAGCACCCTCTCGGTAGATTTGAAACACCACATGTGCGGAAGATTTTTTCCGAGAGTTTATTATAAATTAAAAAAAAAGTTTGAGGATTCACTAACTTTTTTCGATACAACGCCGAAAAAAATTTACATATTGGAATTTACGAATACAGTGAAATATTCACAATTCTTCGAGTTGAGATTCTTTTTATTTGAGAGAGATTTTATTTTATAATAAAAGAATGATGAACGTTTTTCCATTTACAATTTTATAATACCCTGGGATTACTATTTTAGGGGTTATGTATTTAATTTTTACGAAAATATTTCCCTATAATCATGGTTTGTTAGTTGTATTCACTATAAAGTCGAACCTTTCGCAGATATTTTGGCGAGCACTAACCATGGTTAAAAAATATATAGTCATTCCCATCCCATATAATAATAATATTATTAGGTAAATACAAAAAGTTATTAAATGACATAATTATATATATATATATATTTTGTTATTTAAAAATGTATTTTTTACCAAAAAGAATAAAAAAAAAATTTTGTAAATAAATTTTTCAAAAAATAAATAATATAATATATATTATCATATATAATATATAATATATATATAAATATAATATTGATATATCATAAATAATAATATCTTAATAAATATTAATACTAAAAAAATATTATTAAATATTAATAACATATAAATAAGAAAATTAATATATATAATATATATATATAATATATATACAATATATAATAGTATATATAATATATGTAAAATGTTATCTAAATATATATATATATATATTATATAAATATATAATAATACTATATATGTATATATATATATCTATATATATATATATATATACTAATATATTATAATATAATTATATATAATATAGTTATAGTATATATATATAATATAATTAATATGGTTCTATCAGCCTCTGGAATTAAGAGCACCGAATACATAAAAGTATACAATAAAAACTAAATATAATGATAACAGTAAACAGGAAAAAATTTAAACAAAATTTTTTTGCTGCACTGAAAGAAGTCAAAATTTTAATCCACTGGAAATGATAAAAAGATAAAAAAAAAATTATATTTCTCAAAACTAAGCAATAGCTAACAGCGAAAAGGAAAATACATTTTTGATCGCTGTAAAATTATCACATAGGAAAATGTAAACACCAACCAAAAAAAAAAATTATTGTTAATTTAATTATACGTAATTATGATTAGGGAGAACCTATTTGAAAATATTTTACAAGGTCTGAATCGTTTTAATAAAAATAAATAACGAACTAATTGAATCATGATTTTTTGCTTTTTTTATTTTTTTACTAAAGAAATACCGAAACAAGGGTAATACCGCAACCGATATGGACAGGAGTTCTGTGTCCTCTTTCGGCCTTCCTAAAATGAGAGGGGAAACTAAACGGTGGTGAGACTAATTCCACAAACCCCTCCGAGGGGAGTGGTCTCCGGAACCCCGATCTTATTAGGTATTTGGATGTACGAGCGGGGGTTCCTCCGCCTATCCCCTACGGGGTATGGGAAAACGTTCCCCTATGTTACCCGTAACTCGAGAATGCCGCATAGATGTAGCCGTATAAAAGCAAAATTTAATAGAAAGTCTATTATTTTATCGAGAAACTAATAAAAGGTCTCTAAAATAGAGAACTTCTAATCATATAATATCTATAAAATTATTAACCAATAAATAATATTAAATATTTTTTTTTTTTTTTTTTTAGCATTTTCTTATGTGAAATTTTTACCGGATTCCAAAAATGTATTCCTTTTCCGCTGTAGCTATTGTAGTTTTTCCGAAATAATTTTATTTTTTTGGTTTTTTTATTTTAATTTTTTTTTTTTTTTTTTTTTTTTACATTTCCAGGACTAAAATTGGACCAAGCATTCCAGCATGTATTGTTTTTACTGTAGCATTAAAGTTATATTAAGGATACATATGATAAGGCTAAATCCCAGACGCTGGACCATATATAATATTTATATATAATAACTATATATTATAATATATATATATATATATAATAATAAATATAATAATATAATTAATATAATAATATATTATGATATATTATTATTATATATATATATAAAATAGTATATATAATATATATATAATAATAATATATAATATATAAATTTTAATAATATATATAAAATATTATATATTAAATCATATAATTAAATATAAAAATAAAATAAATAAAAATATATAAATAAATAATAATAATTGTCCAAAGACAACCTCTTAAGAAAGAGTCCACAATACCATAATCTCATAATTAACGTACTACAAATGCTACGGAAAACAAGGAATACATGCTGGATCCTGGCAAAATTTTACCGAGCTGGTGAATACTGTAAAAAAAAAAAAAAAAAAAAAAAAAAAAAATATCATAATCTCGAAAAACTCTAAAGCTACAGGGAATAGAAGTACATTTTTGGAAATCCCTTTAAAATTTTATTCGGAAATATAGTAATAAAAAATAAAAAAAAAAATTAACATAAAATTGGCTATTTTTTTTGGGGGGGGGTGCTTGGACATAGTATAATATAATATATATTTGTAAATTGGTATCAAGGCACTTTTAGGGGCGTTCGAGCGACGGGGAGAACCAGGGGGGGACGTTTTCCAACCCCGTAGGGGAGGGGCGGAGGAACCCTGCGACACCCAACCAATCACCAAAGAGCGGGGGTTCCGGAGGAACCCTCCCCGGAGGGGGGGAATTAATCCTACCCTACCCTACCCCGTAGTTCCCCGAAAGGCGAGAGACCCCGACTCAGCCATCGGTGCGGATATACCACTAATGGGGTCATTCTTTTAGTAAAAAAAAAAAAAGCAAAATTTAATATAAAGTTATTATATTTTAACGAGTGACCAATAAAATAAATAGGCCCTCTAATCATTATACTATAATTATTAACAATACAATTTTTCTCTATTTTTTAGGGTGGAATTTTTATTACACATTTCTATCCAAAATTTTTACGAGATTCCAAAAAATGGTATTCTTTTCGCTGGTATGCTTTATTTGAGTTTTTGAGAGATATTAATTTTTATATTTTTTTTTGACATTTTCCGTCACTAAAATGGGACCAGCATTCCAGCAATTTTTTTCCTTTTCCTGGTAGCTGTTTGTATAGTTTTTGAGAGATATGGACTGTGAGCATTAAAAAAATATGACCATCTATATATATATATATATTATATATTATATATATATATATATAGTATATAATATAATATATATATTATATTATATATATACTATTATTTATAATATTATAATACTATATAAAAATATAATAAGAATATATAAATATAGATGATAAATATTTTATGAATATATTACATTATATTTATAATATTAAATTATAAATTATATATAATTATATACTATATTATATATATATATTATATATATAATATAATTGTTTGACGGTATTTTGAAGGTCAGCGTGATTACGCCTTGTGGCAAAATTTCTTTCCAAGTTGGGAAGAACAAACAATTATCTTCAATGACTAAATTCAATTATATAAGAACCACACTTAACGTATTTTCAAGAGATTTCCCGCCACAGCCGCCTTCTCCCTTTAGAACCCCCAACTGCTCATCTCTCAATACCCCCACAGCCATGTTCCCCTACAATGGCTGCTCTCTCTCCCCCCTATCCCTCGAAGCCATCTTCTCCAAAATGGAATTTTTCGTTCTCTTATATTTATTTGCATTGGGTTTTGGGGAGAACATTTTCATTTCATTTTTGTTGCCGGTGTCATCATTCAACAATAATAATAATAATAATAATAATAATAATAATAATAATAATAATATAATAATTTAATAATGGAATAAATATCACAAACAAATCAATTTTTCATGTTAGAGTATAATATAATATATAATAATATAATAAATAGATAATAATAAGTAAATAAAAGTACTGAAAAAAGATAATTAATAAATAATAATTATGGGAATCCAGTATTATAGCATTAATAAATAATCTGTGAATACAACAAGAAGAATTTTAATACTTTGTATAATAATAAATAATGAAATGAAAATAATTAATAATAATAAAAATTAAATAATAAAAATAAAATAATAATAATAATAATAATAATAATAATAATAATAATAATAATAATAATAATAATAATAATAATAATAATAATAAATAATAATAATAATAATAATGGTCAGTATTATAATAATAATAATAAATAATCGAAATAATAATAATATAAATAAATAAATTTTAGATGGGTCATCATACCAAAATATTGTTCGAGCAATTTCAATAATGAATAATAATATAATAATATAATAAAAATAATAATAATAATAATAATAATAATAATAATAATAATAATAATAATAATAATAATAATAATAATAATAATAATAATAATAATAATAATAATAATAATAATAATAATAATAATAAATTTAAATTAATTAATAATATTCTAAGAATAAATATATTATAATAATTATAATAATAATAATAAAATAATAAATAAAATAATAATTATTCAGTTCTATTAAAGCGTTATTTATTTATTATTATATTTATTATTATTATTATATTATTATTATTATTTATATTATTATTATTATTATTATTATATTATTATTTATTATTATTATTATTATTATTATTATTATTATTATTATTATTATTATTATTATTATTATTATTCAGTTATACACTAATAATAATTGATAGTTATTTTAATTTATCAATATACCAGTTATTCTGAGAGATTTAAATGGGTATTTAATTGATAAGTATATGAAAACTATAAGTTATATTTTTAAAAAACAATTTTATTTCATAACTTTAACTGAATGAAATTCACTCCGCATATACACATTATGTTCATTTAAGGTATTATTATTATTATTATTATTATTATTATTATTATTATTATTATTATTATTATTATTATTATTATTATTATTATTATTATTATTATTTTGTCAATTATTAGTAATATATTTATTATAATTATAGTATTACTAATATGCTAAAATTATTATTATTATTATTATTATTATTATTATTATTATTATTATTATTATTATTATTATTATTATTATTATTATTATTATTATTATTATTATTATTATTATTATTGCTTTCCATGGTAAAGCTTTTGCAGAAATTTTGAGATTCTACAAGCAAAGTGTCCCATGAAATAAGATCTTATCCGGATTTAACGACCTTAAAGCTGCTGCAAATTATATTGGAGTATATTACTATTACTTCGATAGAAATTTATATTGTTAATTTTTCTATTATACTTAATATATCTATTATATTAGTATTAGAATTCCTTTATACTTTATGTATACTGTATAATTTTTAACGTAATGCCTACACTCTCCCTTTAACATTTAGGTAAACCTTTTATACTTATATAACACGAAAATTTAAAATTGCTTAACTTTATATATATTATTACTATTATCTTTAATACTTATTATTAGATTATTATTATATCTAATACTATTATACTACTATTATATTATTATTCTCATTATTACTCTATATATATATATTATACTTATTTTAAAAAGTAATATACTTATATTTATTAGTTATGGTATATTAAATATTATTATATATATAATATATATATATATATGATATATATATTCTATATATATATATATATTAGTATTCATTATAATATAATATAGGTAAATTAAGGGTTCCTAACAACTTGATTCGGGGGTAGATTTTGTGCTATATTTAGATAGTCTATCTCCTGAACCCTTATGGTGTTTATAATATAACAGTCAAATGTAATTGATGGCATGTGGGAAACGTATATATTTATTAAAAAACTATAAGTAATGAATATTTAAATCACAAAAGCATGTATTTACATCACTTGCGCGGAGCAAGGGCAATGCTATCGGTTTACATATGTGTAAATCGCTCTATGGTGTTAATCTTTAAGGGCATATATTAGTTGTAGTTAACTTTAGAAATAACGTTGGCTAATCACTGTATTTTACTATTTTTAATACATACAGTTAAAATTTGATACGTAGGCAGCGTTTATCATAATTATAATACCGATTGTGATCAAGATTTTACAAAGATTATGCATCGTAAAAAATCACATGTCACCAGACGAACGAAAATTAAACAACTTTCCAATTATATTAGTATTTATATATTATATTATATATATACTGATAATATATTAATATTATATAAATTCTATATATACTATTATAATATTTATATTAATATTATATATATATGTATTACAAAGTATATATAGAACAAATATATCACACAAATTAAAATTTATTAAATTTATAATATATATATAATATATATATTATATATATTCTATATTATATATGAATATTGGTAATATTTATTATACTATATATATATATATCCTATATATTATTTATTACTATATATTAAAATTTGAACTATTTGAATGTGGTTTACTCCTTACAAAATATCATGATTCGTAACTAACTGTTACGTTATTTTTACATAATTTAAGGATAATCATATATTAATCTTTTAGGCGTACTTTTAACCTTTAACATAACCTAACCTAACCTAAGATGAAATTTCACTACCGAACCTAACCTCAACCAAACTTAACTCCCATATAACCTAACCTAATATTGTCCAACGGAGGTCCAACCAAACTTATTAAATGTCCTTATCTACAGAAATATATATCATATAGTTATTATATGTACATGATATTGTATTATAATTATATATATATTATTTATATACTATACTATATATATATATATATATATTAATTATTATATATAATGAATCTTAAAGTGTAAACTATCATATTCAAGCTTCCTACTGTCAAATTTTAACTTATTTAATAAAAATAGTAAAAACGTGAGTTGCCGACTTTTAATCTAAGCAGATTCCCAACTGGTGTTGTCCGCGCGTAGAATCTTATCCTATGCCGTGCCGCGTGAATTTTAATCTAATAATGTAACACCTTTAACCATTTTAATGAAATTACGTTTTATTTAATAGAGGCCAAAAGTTCTTTAAGATCGTTTAGTCAGATCCCAGGATTTGTCCTCATAATTATTATCTAATATATATATATCTAATATATATATATATATTATATATATATGTAACTATATATATAAATAATCTTAGTATATATATAGTAATATATATATATATATATATATATTATATTATATATATTTACGTAAGTTTGCTGGAAGGTGTCTGCCAGGCGTAAGACAGTAAGAATGCTCTATGTCTCTATGAGCTCTATAAGTCTATGAGTCTATGCCTATTTTTGTTATTTTAAAACCTGTCTTCTCCATATTTTGTCTTTAAAAACTTGCGCCAGAAATAATGTTCTATAAATTTCAAGTAAATAGGAGACGAACTTATACACCCTACTTTAGTGAGCACGTAATTACTTGAACATTATCATTTCCCTGATCTTCACATCATCAAAAGAATTTCTCTTTTAAAGTAAAGAACGTATTTAGAGAGTTATTTTTGTCTTACGGATTTTCATGGAACAACGATGTAGATAATCCATGTCCCCTGTGCTTAGTGTGTGGTGAAAGGGAAGATTTTCTGTACCATCTTTTCTTTTTTGTTCTAACACACTTAAAATATCTTGCTACGTCAAGCACCCCACAGGTTGCTAATCTACAATCCCAGAAACCTGGTCTCAAATATTTACTTTCAAGGGCTAATTAGAAAATCCAAGAAAAGTTGGTAAATAGAAATGTTCGAAGAGATTTACCACAAGGACGCTTTCTCTTGCAAGCTTCATTCAAAGTTGCCCGAACTGCTCCCGCCACAGCCAAAATGAAACCTCATACACTGGAGAGGATTATCATATATACCCGGAGGTGCAAAATTATCTGTCTAGAACCAATATCCAAAATTTCCAACAGGTCTCCTCTCTCACTACAATACTAATTCAGCCGGTAGGCATATCTGAAATCGTCATTCAAATATAAATGACAACGTCTCACTTTCCCGATACAATCAAAAACTCACCCAATATATTTGTTTACAAACCTAAGATGAAATGCTGATATATCCACACAACAATCAGCTTCTTGCCGGATTCTGTAGATTTCATTGACGGGTAATAGATACTAACCTTCGGTGAGCAGCATTTTGTTGCAGAGTTGGAACAACTACGCTCCCACCCCTGGCGCCGATATTCACTTCCCCGTCTTTCTATCTCAATAACCATGGTCCTTTAACTGGCAGACGACTCCGTTGTGAAATATGGTAACTCATATGGTGCACCATCCCAATGACTGGAAACGCATACAGGATTATTGCCGCCCAGCTTACCGGAAAATTTCATTGAAATAACTCACTGTTTTTCATGCACAGCAGGAAGCCATAGTAGGGAACCAATACCGTGGCGTAGCCGCCCAGTTCGCCTGAGTTATAATCAGGTTGTGAAGATAATAAATTTCATTTAAACCGCGACCTTTGAAGTAAAGACTCTGTGCCAAATGTTGGTGAAATTGAATGCACCATATATCGCATGAGTTATCTCGTGTGAGTATCTGAACCACGTTCTTCACACTCAAAGAAGCACTAAAATCTTTTTGTTGAGAAAGAGAAACTCATGATGCATTTTCACTAGGTTGCTCGCAAAATGATGATTGGTGTTTACAGCTCTGTCATGTCTGTCAGATATATTTTACAGTAAACTAAATATATTATATACTTCTTACAGGGAGACAAAGAAACAAACAGTTTCTTCAAACCATTGAAATGAAACGGTTTCATTGAGAAAGGTCGGTCTTGGAAGTCCCTTGCCATTGAGAAAAAGTGATTTTCATTACCTCCACATCCTCTTACACCCTTTTCGAAATGTAATGCGAGGTAAAGCCTAAAAAGTATCTCAATTCTTGACTCATTTATCAAAATGCAAGATGCAGTAGATAAGTCTATTCAACTTCTCTTTCCGTTAAAGAATCCTTGGAGTCGGATTGCTTTCCCCATTTCACCAAGGCAGATATTGCGAAAACAAGATTTCACAGTTTCTGAAAGGAGACGAATGTAATGATCTCTCCGCTGAATCCTTTCACTATTTTTAACTTGCAAGAGCACTGAAATTAACCGCTCACTGCTTTTTTGCTTAGCATCAAAAGGAGTATCGTAAATCTAGCTAGAAAAACGCCCACCCAGTTTCCTTTTGTCCATTTCTTAACCATCCACCACATTTTGGTGAACAAGCTTCTCTGTAGCAGCCATGGTCAACAATAACTATGCAAAACAAAAATAGGCTTTGTTAAACTTCAAGAAAATATAAATCGCTTTTTGCCTTATCAAACATCAGACCTAACATACAATATTTGTGCTCCAAAGCATCCAGCACAAATTTCCCTTAATCGATTCTCTAATCGCAAACCTCCAGCTTCAACTTTTAACAGGCTATGATTATAGATCATCTTAATGTGAAAATCAATTATTATGTATTAATTATTATTATTATACTCCTCTTGCTAAAGATTATGATATTTTACCTTTATTAATTATTATATTATTATTATTTATATATCTATTATTATTATTATTATTATTATATATTATTATTATTCATTATATATTAAACTAGTGTGCTTCAAATATTCCACAGCCTTAATAGGTCGTGCCCGTGAATTACAACACCGGATCCTCGGCCTCATCACTGTTCTATGGCCGAACTTGACCCCTCTAATAGATGTGCCTGCGTCACACGCAGATTCCAGTATATAGAAATACTTGAAGAGGTGTTGCTACAAACAGCAGTGAGAGCCTATTTCGATCCCGATCCCGATAGAATACCGTTCGTTCACGACACATAGTCCCGGTTATACTAGATATATAGTAATATTATATATCTAATATATATATATAACTACCTACACCCCCCTCTACCTCACCTATAATATTTAATTTATACTATTATATATTATTAATATAATATATAATCATATAATCTATATTACCTACTATACCCCTCTTATATATAATATATATCTATATAATAAAAGCTATATAATATTATTACTATAATACATTTTTGAATAATAACTTCTATTATCACTATATCATATAATAAAATTTTTATTTAAAATTATCTAATATATTAAATACTATATCTACTATATCTACTATATCTGCTAATTTTGTTTGCTATCTACTATTTAATATTATTCCATATTATACATCATTTATACTATATATAGTATATATTATATATATACTATTATATATATAGTATATACATGTCATACTATCACTAAATTATATATATACTATTTAATACTATATTATATTACCCCTTTATCACACACACTTATACTCACTCACCTACCCCACCCTCTAATTATTTAAAATTATATATATATATTATATATATATTATATATATATATATTATACTATAATTATATATTACTATATAATTATATCTTATATAAATATATGATATATATATCTATCATTAGTTGTGCAGGTAACATCCCCGCCGCATCCACATTTCGCGGGGAGGCATCCGGGGCACTTATTAACAGGATCCGAATCCGCCTCCGCACGAAGGCTTTGGCCTTTCGGAATGTTGCGCGGATATTTACTTTCCGAGATTTGATAAAGAAATTTTACCAAACCAAGCTACTGAAATGTGTCTTGGAAATGAAAACTATATAAGTGAGTTGAAGGCAATTCCAAAACGGCTTGTATTCCATATCTTAATGTTGTCAAAAACAGTCCACAACTCGCTTGGAGATATCGTAAACTTCACATGAATGGAAAGAATGGTATTGGCTCAAACAAGAAAATCTTGCTTGTACGCCAGTCGCATTCTACAAGTACCATTTATGCTAATGTGGCAATTGACCTCATATCACACTTTTTATAAAGTCCTTCTGAAACGATGCGAAAGAAAATTAACCAAAAAATTATTCGTATACAAGATTCTGACTCTGAATTGTCCCATCAAATTATATATTTAAAAAAATTAAATACTCCTACTACTTCACTATAATGAATATTAGATGAAAGATAAAGTAACAATATCATACAAACAAAAGTCCTGGTCTCAGTATGGCTGCCCCCCTCTCCCCAATACTGAGTAATTTATTTATGAAGCTCATATGATAGACCACCTATTAATATATCCTCTACCACATCCCCTTCCTTATATACACATCCTACACACATTTGGTATAAGCTTAAAGTTTGATCACATAATAGTAGCTATAAAGATCAGCACTAAACAATATAATATACTTTTCATTCTACTATAACATACCTCCACACTCCACACATTCAATTTCATCCATGGACAACCATCACGAAGATAACAACTCCTCCTTTTCTGGGTACACATTGGATATCCTGCAATCTACCTCTAAGCTGAGCTTTTCTTTCTGACTGAAAGCATTTCCTCAATCTCCCTATATACTACAAAAAGCTTTTCATTCAAACGTTTCTCAACCTAATACAAAACTGCCCTACTTTCTTCTACTATTTTTAATTTTGCGAGCTTACGTCATTATGTTTCCTCCCTCTCTCATTAAATAGCAGAATAATTAATTTCCTATTCACACGTTCACTCAAACATATTCCTCATACTTATACCTCACCCCTAAAAAAACGCAAAGAAAAAAGTTTTAGACAGCAGCTTTAACAACAACCGTTCAATCCTCCATCTAACATCCTATTTTACCACTATCCCCTAAACCTCTTACAACATCTTAAAACGCATAATTCCGGCAAAAATGATTCCCTTTCCACCCCATCGAAATTACTCTTTTCCCTTAAAAATGTTCTCATTCCCTCCAAAGTTTAAAAACCAAAGACATCTTGAATTGAGCGTTATACCAGGTGCCTATGCAGTGGTGGCACTCCGTGTACTTATGAGCGAAATACCAACGTCCCTCAACAGACGTACATACCCAGCTGATGAAATAGACTTAAGAAAAAGATTAATTTTAAACTCAGCTCTTGTACATCATAGAACCAACTACAATCACCTACCTATTAATATAAACAACATTAACAAATATTTTTCCATCCAACACCCTACAAGTATCACCCATTTAGAAAACAAATAGAAATGATTTATAGATTCCTGAAGATGAAAGAATATTTAAAGAAACAAATGAAGTGACCTGGAACCCAATAATCATATCATCCTAATTTCTATACCTAAAAATAAGTGAAACCAACAGATATACACACTCAATAATGTAACATTTTCATGAATGTGGGCTCACCGTTGCTCGTTCATTCATACCCGTTTGTGAAGAGGCCTTCGCGTGACCTTAGAGGCGAAAGCTTTGGATTCTCTTGTGGAATATTAAAGATTTTGTGTTAAAATATAGAGTAGTGAAAATATCGTAATAACGAATGTTAATATAAATTTAAAAAATTTAATGGTGAAGAGTTTCCGAGGTAGGTAAAGCTAATGCATAGGGCTGAATCTGTTTTTCAAGTATAATCCTATGGTGGGATAATATATATTATATGACATCTCCCATCCCCTACCCCCCACCTATTATATATAATATATATATATATTACTATTAATATATAACAAATTAAGTAATTATAACTCACTTATATTACTTATATATTATATTAACTATATATTTACATAATGTCACCACTCATTCACGGGCAACAGTCCCGTTCAAAGTATATGGGACTTTATTATTATTATTATCATTATCACTCGCCTTATCCACTATCTAACTATTGAACACCCATTTAAAAAATAACCTCTTATTATTCACAAACTTATTTAATATATCTCTTATCCTTTTCAACTATCAGCCGGTTAGACCCCTCTCTAAACAAAATAGAATGCTTCCACAATTGCCTAAACACGTATTTCCTCAGATTAGTATTTCCTTGCCATCTCCAAAAGATAATTATGGCATTGATCTTCTTGATCTCTTATCAATGTCCGACTTGTTTTCATTTCTAACTGTCATGACTATATCATCTTTGACAAGATTTCTCTGGCTTATATATATATATATATATATTCATAATATATATATTATATTATTCTATATATATATATTATAATATAATTTTATATATTATTTATATATATAAATATATATCATTATAATATTATACCATATATTTTGTTTTTATTTATATAATTATTTTATAACTCTTATTTTTATTATATACGTAGGCTATTATAGTATATTATAATATATATTATATATACATATAATATAATATATAATTTATTCTATATATATTAAATATAGTTATATACTATATATATATATCATTATATATATGTCATTAGTAGGAGTAGTAGTATTATTATTATATATTTATATATAATATCTAGTATATTATAAAATAATATAATTTAGTATACTATACTTATATATTATATTATACTGAGTATATTAATATAGGAGATAGTACTAGAAGGGATATACTACGAGTTAACCTGTTTCACGTAGTATGGACGAATACTTGTCCTGTTTTTCAATATTCTCATTCACATTTGCATTCGCATTCGAATTCGCATTCGCGAATTATTAAAAAAGTTATTCGCATTCATACTTTTGCACTCGGACACATGCGAATTCAAATAGAGAACGGTGCGTTGAAACACTAAAATTTTTCTGACTTTGTTGATCAACTGAATAAAATCTGAGGTGACTCACATTGTCTTCAGATCGTGAGAGTAACTTGAATCACGCTCAAAGTCTTGACAATTTGTTCAAATTGAAATTATACTATATATTTTACTCTGATTTACTGACTTTATTAAAATGATAGACTTGTACATGTGAGTATAGCCGTTTGAGATCAAAAGCTTCAAACTCTAATTTTTTGTTGTTGTGAACTGAATAATTCACTGAACGTCACACGGGTGAATATCTCAGTGACGTTTATAATGGAATGTTGGCGAGATGGAAACCATCTGCAGATGGTATTCACTGTGTCATGAGAGATGCTCGTGCCAGTGTAATGAAAGCTCGGTTTCTTTCTAGAGCGAAAATTACAAATTGCGTCAGTCATCGACTGCATCTCACCATTAAAAATGGCTTGACATCTCAAGCGTAAGTCAGCAATGTCCTCTCAAAATGTAGATCATTTGCAGCACACTTTAATCATTTGACCAATCCTCAAGAAAAATTAAAGAAAATACATTTCATAATTATTAGCTCACAACTTTCAGAATTACATGCCTTTTCCAAGCCCTCGAATAGTGCTCTGCAAATGCTGATAAAGATGACAAGAACATAATGAATCTCCTCTGCTTATATCGGGTCCAGTGTAAATTGTAATAGGTCTGGGTCTACGAGACGTCTCTTTTTAGCGCGGATTCTTTCTCTTTCGCGCCATTTTTTATCTCCTAATGTCTCACTGCAAGAGTTACGAACAAAAGGTGTTGTTTCATTCCGGCGCAATTCTCGCTTTGCTCATTAAATAATGTGAAACGAGTATTAGTTATCCTCAGACCAGGGATAATTGGAATAGGAAAATAAAAATGATGGGTGGGAACACTGATATTAAGGGAATTTAAGCAAAAAACTTGATTCTAGTCATAGTGAGTCACGTACATTCCAATCTGCCAAATATATAGTTGCCGTTTATTGAACACCCTTAAAAACAAACAAAATATTTTACTATTCTCGATTTTCTAATGGACTAGGGATAAGTCCACTGTCTGAGGTCGAAAATCGTGGAGAAAATTCTAGTTTAATATTGAATCCTCTGATATACAGGGGAGTTTATTTGAACACACAAAACAATCTGAAACACGCGTCCTATTTCAAATAAAATTTCACCGTATCCATGCTTGCGGTTAGTGAAGGGAACTACGGGAGTCGGAGTGCCGTGTGGATGATGTCTGTTGTTTTGTATAGGTGTGGAGTGCTAGGGGGTGACAGCGGGCGATTATGGTTTGTGGTGCTGATAGTGGTCACGCACGGTGTTATGTAACGCATATTTTTTTCTAGCTATGCAAGCGGTTGTCTAATGATATCTGTTATTAGTTACGTTTGGCTTGAGGTCAGCAGTTTGAGAGTTGCTTTTCGACCAGCTCCTCGGTTTCAACATGAGAGTCAATAGCTAATGTTCCGCGAATACCGATGGTTAATTTAAGGCTACTAACTAGTCTATATGCCTTGTAGAGACAGTGGGTACATGTGTATTGAGAGAATTCTCTCGTCGTTCATTTATTGATATGTGTTAGTGTGAAGGAGTGGCGGGAGATTGTCTACGATCGCAGTGATACTTCACAGTAAATCGGAGAAGTGTGATATAATAAATTGAATTAGGTGTCAATTGTGCGATTTACGATATAGGTGTGTTTGTGGGTTACAGAATAGCAGTATTTGCTGTTTGAAGCGCTTGACCGAGACTTGTAATGAGGTCTGCACTAGAGTGATGTGAGTAGGTAAGATAACTGTTTGATAGTTTGATTAAGGTATTATACATTCTATGCTGTTATATGGCTGAATTAAGAACTGTTATTTATTTGACAGATTCATAAATAGATATATGGACACTTGTTTAATAGATTTGTGATCATATTCGATATGTGCAGTATAATGGTTAAAGTGTTACTGATTTGCCCGAATCTATGTAGGTGTAGAGTGCGAATCGACGGTAGAGATATATAGTGTTAGAAGTCTGTATGATTGTCCTTCCAAATGGCCGCAGGGTTCAACGTGGAGATTGGGGGCTGCTGGCCGTGGTGTGATACATGGCGCTTGTTTCATTCGATAGTAGGTCCTATCTATGTGGATGTCAGACTCGAGTTGGTAGGAGGAGAACTGATTTGGCTCTCTGGGTCGGGGGACCAGCTCTGTGTTCCGGAAGGGTGACGGTGCATAGGGATGTGCAAGTATTACGACTGATATTGTCCTCGGTCCTTATATAGTGTGTGACGGGATAAAGGAGTGTTCGGTGGTGAGTACTCCTCTTTTCGGAGTTGTTGCGCGCAAGTTCCTGCTCCTTCTGCTGTTCTTCGAGAGATCGTTTAATCTGGCGGGAGACGATGGCTTGCCGTGCCTCCTGCTGTTGACTGTGGTCCGGACCAGTCCGACGATAGTGGTTCGGCGCCGCATGCTCGAGGCAACCTGTGTGATCTGGATGTGGTAGCTTCCGGCATGCGCACATTAGAGATCATGCTTGTGTGTGTTGCCTGACGCGTACCTAAGTGAGCGTATGCTCAGTTCTTCTTATCTTACCTCATAGTTGGATGAGAGTTAAGGTGTTATTTATCTCACTCTGACATGTGAATTATTTATCTATATATATTTGATTATTAATTACCCTTTCGTGTATAGGTAAATTCTCTTCTTGATATATCATTTAGTTGTATTAGTATTATTTATTAGTTGAGTACCTTGATACCTATCTAACCCCGCGTATAGTACTATATAGGGCTTTAGTGAGTATGGTTTGGGCGGAGCCGGACTGCTGGCTATTTCAGGTAGTTCGTTGTTTATTGTGAAACGGCAGCGCGTACCTTATGAGTTTAGCTCTGTATTAATTTAAGCCTAAGGTGAGCTTATACTGTCTTATTTACTCCATTTATGATCTGAAGGATTGAGTGGTGTAGCTTATTTAGTTGCTTATTTATATAGACCATGAGTTTGAGGGCCGTGTGTTAGGATATTAATATATAGTTTTAATATGATTATATACTGTGAGGTATTATTATGTTACGCTGGTGTTGTTGTTATGTTTTGTGTTTATGTTTGTTGTTCTTGATTGTGTTGATACTCTCTAATTTTTCTGCCAGGGACTGACCAGATACTTGGATCGCATAACGGTCACTTCTTCACGAAACGTACGGACATATATGGGTTCTTTATGTTTCAGCATTGCGTCATCGTTATTGAAATGGCTGTTATGCGTAGTTTATTTAATAGTTGTTATTATAGGGTATAGCACTATGTTGATCAGTGACGAGGGGATGTAGCGTTCGATGATTTAGAGGTGGATGCCGCTGTTTAGGCTGTGTTTCCGTTATTTTATATGGCTTACGGGTTTTCATCTATCTATTAATGTTAATATTCTGGATTACACGTGAGATACGAGGTCTGAGACGTTTGTTACTATTTCTATTTTATCTATATTAGAGGATTAGGGGGCCTATTTGTAGTTGTATTTAGGGTTATTTTCTGTGGCCTCCTATTTAGTTTTGTAGAGTGTTTGATTGGTCGGTTGTGGTATATCTTGGTAATTGTGTATAGTGGTGGTGTACGTGTAATGCGTAGGTTACATATGAGTATTGTGTATAGTCGGTGTTGTATATTAGCTGATGTTGAGAGCTGTGAGTGATATATTTATATTCTTTTTTATAGCTACTATGGATTATTGCCTATTATAACGTGAAATGTATCAGTTAATAAATCGAAAAATATATGGTGATATAAGGATTGAACATTGGTTTATTGTAAGCTATTTAAGAAACAGTTCATTATATTATGTCTTAGGAATAATTCTTTGTTTCTTTAGAGTTCTTCGCTCTAGTTATAGCAATTAAAATTTTCGTACGTGAGAGTGTATCGATTAGTAAGTATATTTATTATAAGTGATATATAACTTATATGTCGTTTTGATGTCCCTCTGGCTAAGTTCTCACTGGGATGCTAGGATTTTTTAAAGTGTCTCGCGATCGTTCTTCTTCTGTGTATGTTAGTGTTCGCTCTTAGTCTTGGTTGTTGCTGATTAATTATGTTCATTGGCCCGTCTCCGAAGACGAAATAGACAGTTCTTTATATGTACTCCTCTATTGGTAATTCTTTTCCATCTATCTTGTGTCTTTATTTCGATACATGAGTGATCGTCTTGGGCGAATGTGTCATAGTGAAGAGTTCTTCACCTTGTGAGCGCATATTCGTTTGATCGTTGTTTCAAAGTTATGCCTGGTGCAATTGCCGCTGTGGTCGGTGAAATTCTCCCTCTATTCTTACTAGCGTGACTGACTTTAGTTATTGTGTTGCTGGCTTGTGCCGGCCTGAGCCCTTCTCGCGTCCGTTGCTTGTGTCTGCTTTGGTGACGCCGGTGTCCCTCGGGGGTTGCGTAACCCGCCGCCTTCGCGTACGGTATCTCGGATATGTGCCGGCTGTGTTCGCGTTGGTTGGTTGTTTGGCCCCTTTGGTCTGCCGCTTTGGGCGCGCATCCGTGTTGCGTTTCCGTTGCTGGCTCTCTTCCTGTGGTCGGGATGGTCTTCGGGCTGGCTGGGGGGTGTGTCGTTGGCTGTTTGGTTTGCTCCTTGTTGCGCGCGGCTAGTTTGCTCTCACTAAGTTTCTTGAAGTTATTAACCCTACTTCAGACGTGGATGCTGCCTATAGATCGGAAGATTGCGGCATACAGTGGGTTTTGATGACTTGCGGCATTTTCACCGACTCGTGTCTTTGTAATATTCTTATCTTGTCTTCTGTTATGTTAACAGGAAATTGTCCACCTTGCTTTGAAAAACCGTACCCTCTGGGTCCAAAAATGAGTGGAGAAGAATTTTCGGGCTTTTCCTTCAATGTAGGCTTTGCTGTCGTACTGTTTTTTGGGCGTGTTCGTGTTGTTGGTCGTCTTGCTACCACCACGTGTCGACGGGCATTCTTCTTAGGTCACGGGAACTTGCGCGCGTATCGTCCAATTCTCAAGTGATGACGCCGGTGTCAATGCGCTGGGCCTTACACCGTGCAAATGTGATACATTGACGCATGGTTTGCGATCATGCCGAAAGGTTGGCCCATTCAGGACCTGGAACAATGCACATACAGTCAACTGCGCTTGGCCTCTCAACGCCGCGTTCACTGTTATCTGGCCGTCGGGTTGTACGTTCTGTGTGTCGGGCCTCTCACTTACGGCCCGTGCTCAGGGACACGCCACTCTACTCGTAACGAACCGTGCCGTCTGTCAACATGTAAAGTAATGCACAGCGATGCTTGAACCGCGTAACTTCCAAGCGCGACTGCCGACTAATATTTCTGCCTGCGCGCGTAAATTCGAGGCTGTAGGTCTATTGAAATAGACTCATTTGGTTCTGAATGGGGGACGTAATATGTGAGTAGGGTGGTCCAGGGCTTTCTATTCACTAACTTGCGTCATATCTTCTTAGCTATTCGTTATAATTATATACGTGGATTTCTGTTTGCGTGGCTGACTAACCTATTTAGAAACAGGCTTGCTTGGGTGAAGAAGGTGGTCTGGTGATCATATGTTTTGTGTTGACAGTTGAAAAATCTTCAATCCGACTAGTCTATTAATTGCCACTATTCTATTATAAATTAGGAAAAATTATGATAATATACAGACTATACTAATAACTATACCTTTTACAAGTATTCATAATATTATTCATGGTAGATGAATTATATACGTCTAGTTAGTGGTGAAGAAACAGACTACGTTACTCATATATCAAAGTCTACATGGGCCTAGCTGGGAGTGGTGGGGGGAGTATGAGTCATAATGGCTATCCTCCTGGATTTCAAAGGGGCTTTTTGGGTACCGCTGAAAAAATTTTCATATATAGCTTTTTGGCTTTGCTAGAGATAAATGATTATATTAATAATATATATATAATATACATATTATTGATTTATTATATTATTATAATTTGATAAAAGAATATATAATGATGTTCAGCTGATAATGGTATAGTAGATCATGTGAATCAAAATTGTTGCAATTTTGTGGCTGGATATTTGCTAGTTAGTTAATAAATGAGAGATTGACTAGTGCTAAAATTGCTTTATGTCAACTGGTAAAGTTTATATTTTTACATTTGACTTGTTGAGAATTGCTTGTTATAAGACTAAATAATTGGACTTTAGGAGTTAATATTTTTATTTTAGTAAACTTTCTTTTTTATGATTCTTTTTCTCTTTTTTGTTTTTTGTGAAGTTTGCTAGAAAAGACGCAGAGAACTGTAGCTAGAAATATTAGAGTGTTTGAATACCAACAATGAATTAGTCCTTGAGAAACATGGACCATCATATTGTCGACATATGTCTGATCTCGTGTTTTAGAAAGTGTGTAGGTCTAAATTATGATGATATACAAACTAATCATGCGTGTTAGAATGCGGTCAACTATAGATAAAGTCTCAGAGACTGGTAAGAGAGTAGCTCGACTTCAGTTTAACTTGTATCATGTTTTTATAGACGTTTTCTATAGTTGACAGATAGTCGAGGTTATAAGCGAGAATTGGAAGAGAGTATTGTGTTCAATAGTTGAATTTGAAAATGTTCCTGTAAAGTTTATTGAGTGAAACGGGAAAGGAAAAATTCCTCGAAATATCGGAGCTTTGTGCGAGACTTATGAACTGTTTCCTGATATATTCTGTATGATATAGAATGGTTTATTTATTTTGCCAGAGGATAGTGAAACTTAGGATGGAGCTTTCTGATCTAGTTAGCGGAGGATAACAATTGTGGATTTGTTCTCTCTTGTATCTCTTATGGTTTCTTTAATCCTAAAGATGGAGAGGATGTTCATTACATATTATTGGGTTGCGTGGGAAGTTGTAAAAGATTGTTGTGACCTTTGCTCCTATCTATTTTTTTAGCTTTTGCTCTCACTTTCCCCTGCAACTTTTGAGCGGCCGCATTGTCGTGTGGGGCGGGAATTTTTATATAAATTGGACTCATGAAATTCTTAATTTCTTTTTCTATGTTTACTAATTTTGATTAGTGTGGTCTTCTTCCGTAATATTTCTATTATTCGCACAAAACGTGCAGTTTTTTTTTTTGACTCTTCTAGATCTTCTTTTTTTTTATTCTATTAGTAATCAGTTTTTTAGACGTCATTTTTTTTTCTAGCTTGTGTTTTTTCTGTGTCTGTAATCATCTCTTTCTTTCGAGCTTTTTCATTTTTTTCCTTTTTGTAGTGAACTTCAATTTCTCTTAATTTTTTGTATATTCCATTACTCCAGTTTATTATCCTCTTTTTTTTCTTTTTCTATTTTATTTTTAGGTGTATTTTTTTCTGTTTTTTTATGGTTTCTGGTTTTTCAGGGTTTCGGTAGTTTTCTTTGCATTTTTTTTTTTTTTTTGGAATAATAAGTTCTTCTAAACTATTCTTGTATATATATTAACTCTGAGATAGTAGGTCTCTTATTCGTGTCTGGTTTTTTCTACTGGTATATTATGCAAAATGTTTCTCAGTTTTTTTTTTTTTATTGTTATTTTTGGCCATTTGTAGCGCATCTCTCCTGCTAATTGCTTTTTTTTATATGTAATTTTAAAAAATAAAAAAAATAAAGTAGGCTTATTTTCTTTCAAAACTTTGTTATTCTAACATTGTTTTTTTTTTTTTTTCTTATTTCTTTGTTAATTCTTCTTTTTTTTTCTATTCTTTTTTCTTTTGTTCTTTCTGTCTATACTTTCGCTTTGCTCTTTCATATTCTCTGATGGTTTTTCGTTTTTTTTTTCGTTTTCTGTAATCTTTTACTTTATAATTTTTCTCTCTCTTGTGGTAAAAACTATTTCCAGGGGTTACCCCAAATTATTTTTGCTGTGCTCCGTTGCATAGGCCTTTTGGTTTTCTGGGTGGGTGTGTGGCTGTTCCCTTTACCCTTGCCGCTGTCTCTGGTGAAATCCGTTTCCTTTTTTGCTCTCTTTTTTCTTCCTGTTCAGTCTAGGTGGCTGTTTTAATTCCTTCACTTTCCTGGCCCTTCTCTTCCCTTTCCTTTTTTTTCTTTTTGTTCGTTCCTTCTCTTTCTTCTGTTTCCAATTCTCTGCTGGTGCTTGGGTCTTTCATTGTTTTGCTGTTGCTATTTTATTTTTTTTTAGTTTCTTTTTTTCTTTTTCGGGCTTTCTTTTTTTTTGGTGTGTTCATGTGTTTGGATTTAAGGGTATGATGGGTTGTTGTTTTGTGATTTGAGGTGTTTTTGATCTTTTTATATGTGCATTACGCCCCCGCTCCCTTTCCAGTCGTTGGGTTGTCCTGCATTGGTTTTGGTTCTGTTCCTGTTCGTCTTTTTCTGGGCGCTTTTTCCGTGTTTGTTTCGCCACGCTTTTGCCGATACAATGAATTTGGTTGGTCCGAGATAGTGTCCTGGCGGTGTTCTTGGACGATCTGTTTGCCGTCGCGGCTGTGTGGTTTCTTGATCTAGTTAAATATGTTTTTCCAATCCGCGCACGGCGGGCTATATATTTGCGCGGCTTAGTCTTATGTCCGTGTTGTGAGTGCCAGCTTCCTTTGCGTGAGCTCCTTCTTGCTCCCAATTTTTTTGGCTGGTGAGTGTCTTTCTACGGTTTATGAGTTTTTTTTTCTTCTATGCGACTGAGATCCTTGTATTATTTTTATCTTTCACTTTAGGTGATATTTTAGCATGCAATGCAGTGACCGGGTTTTCTCTCAATTGCTTTTGTGGAGATTGGCCTGTTTAGGTTTCAACGCCGTGACATGTTATCGTTCTGCGTTTCCTCTAAGTTCTCCTCACTGTTGCTGTGAGCGTGCCTAGGTCTGCGCACATTAGAGCACATGCCGCAAAGAGAGCTTACAGGTGACGCATCTTTTACCGATTACTTGCCGAGCAGCGGCTGTTACTGCGTTTTCCCAGACGTGAGCTATACAAAATAAATTCAAAGGCTTGAGCAGAACAGTTAATCTAATTATTTCGAATTTTGTGTTAAGTGGACGCTCTTCCTAGGTTATTATGTGTTTTATTTATTTTTTTTTTGTATAATAAATGTTTTCTTTTGGAAAAATAAAGGATCTTTGGACGGTTTTTTTGTATGCTGTTATAAAAGTTTTTTTTAATTCATATGGATGGAAAAATTATGAACAATTCTAAAGTAAATTTTCAATAATTTAATGTAACTGATGAGTATAGGTGAATAATCATAATGATATTTTATACCAAAAATCGGACACGTCGCGGGACTTTGATTTTGGTCAGGGAAGTGGAATCAATTCAAATTTCTGTGTGAACCTGATTTTATATTTATATTATATATTTATTATATATATATTATTATATATTTATATTATTATATATATTATTACTATATTAGTATTAATTTATAAACAAATCTATTTTGTATCTGTACTTATCTTATTATAATATAGGTTCTATGTTTATATATATATTTATATATATAATTTTTTTTTTTTATTATATATATATATATATATTAATTATATTATTTTATATATTTTATATATTATATATATATATATTAAAAGGCGTGGCGGTCCATGGAAGCAAGGGAACTTTCTCATATAAAAGATATTTAAAATTGATGTGTTACATTCGTTTCATAAGAATACTGAACATCTATTTTATCAATTTTTTGTGTTCAGTGTTCTTAGTAGGAACTTTTGGTTCACAAAGTTGTTAGTTTCACATTTTTTCTTTAATTTTTTTGAGGAGGAAAGTTTGAGGAGGGAGAGAGAGAGAGAGAGAGAGAGAGAGAGAGAGAGAGAGAGGAGAGGAGGGATGTAACTTCTGTCTCATGTATATCCGTATTTGCATAAGGAGTTTAAGATTAGATTTTCCGCTGATAATTTTTTTTTAACATAAATCTTATCATTACTTTAAAAATTCCAAATGCTCATTTTTTCATTTTATCTTTCTTTCATCAGATAATATTTTAAAATTTTATTGAAAATTTAGAATTTAATTTAGAATAACCATATCGTATGTTATCACTCTCGACGGGAGCATTTGAATAGTGACAGCTTTATCCTTCTAGGTCCGAAGTGTGCGGCAGTGAGTCATGTGTAAACGAATTAGGTTAACACTTAATCTTCAGTAAGTATAATGAGCAAATTTGTTTAGTCATGCTAAATATTTAAATAATATTAATAAATTTTAATTTATTATGTTTTTATGTAGATGGTGAACATGTTTTTATTAACTACGGCGATTTTGAGAAGTTAAGTTTTGGATTTTTGAAATTTGAGTAATATTATTCTAGCTTAGCTTTATTATCTGACTGTTCTTAAAGAAATACAGTGATTACAAAGTATGCTTATTAACTCAGATGAAGTAAATTCTAATAGCGTATTATTTATATTATATTTACTATATATATATTATTTTATAAATATATATATATATATATATTATATATTATTATTATTATATTCTATATATATGATTTACAGGATTTTTGTATTTTCAACTATATTCTGTTGTACTATTAGATTGATTGGTCCGGAGTGTGTTGGTTTTGAGTGGTGAGTGATAGAATTTTTAGAGAGAAGCTGTCTACACGTGGTTGGGTGTTGCGGGGGTGGTTGTTAGTGGTGGTTAATTGGGGAGAAGAGTAGTTTTGAAGATAGAACTGTTCTATTTTATGCGTTGGCATGTTTGTAGTGATGTGTGGGTTCGAGCTTAGTGTAAAATTGCTTAAAACGTAATAAGTAACTAAGGTGAAGCCTGTGACATACAGTATGAGAACCGAGTCGACCGTAGTGACAAGGATTCGAACATAATGGAGGAATCCTGTTCCTAAAGGAGTCAAAGACTGGTAAAGAGCAAGTGAATTATACAGGTGTATTCATAATGGTGGAAACTTGGAGGATCCCTACGACTGGTAGAAATGATTCTATGCTTAATTATAACTAAAACACGGATTAGGAGAAAAGTTTTGAAGTAGGTCCGAAGGGAAGATTTTATTGCTTCACAGCAATTTTGCACGATGGAGTTTGGTTGTGGATGAAAATTCTCAGGATAAAGTTTTTGAGTTTAGCATGGTTTACAGTGGGGGCGGGGGAATGGTGACGCGGTTTATGTGGTTCGATCATGATTACTGTAGCGTATGGGTTGCCAATTAAGTGCTACACTGGGAGAGTCCCTGTTTCATTTTGTGGGAACGTAGGTTGTGAAGCTCAAGACATCATAGATGAATATTAGTGTATTTTTCATATTACAATGTAATAATTGCTGTTGATAAAGATAATGGGTTTTAATATGTGATCAAGTTATTTTTTTTTATGTTTATTATTTTTTTTCATAAATTACAATTATTTATTATTATTATTATTATTTTAGTATTTTTATTTTATATTTTATAGTATTAGTACGAGATGTTTCCCACGTTGTGTATCAATTTAACTGCCTAGAGTCAGACTGTATATTTCGACATTATAGTTAACACTTAAAAACAGGGCCATCCACTATGGGTAATATTTCAATTTTTTAAAATTTTATAGCGTGGAGCTAAGTTGTCAAGTTTAAAATTCGGAAAGCAACGAAAACTATAAATGGACTTATTAATTACATTTATGAATTATTCAGTGAACCTTACATTATTTGAATTAAGTTATTGGTATTATTATAAGGCCTCATGTTCTTACAACACTTTCGACAAAACCTGTATAATTTTCAATTTTCTTGTTCAACTGACATCAGTTTTATTTCTATTTGCGTGTAAACTATATAACCCATCGTAAACCTTTGTAAGGAAACTTTGAATATTACAAGAATTTCTCCTTTAAAAATTTAATTTTTTTACTGTAAAAAGATGCTGGGGTGATTCGTTATGATCCTTTGTTTCATTTCCATGCGATGATATATAAATATATAATATAATCATTTTAAATGCCAAAAATCATAAAACAAAAGAATTTAACTTACATAATATAAAAATGTATTCAAAATAGGGTAGATACACATAACATAATACATTTTTCTTATATTGCATTTACCTGTGATAATATGGAGGCTGGAAAAGGTCGTCGGGCATCAGAAATGAAGGGAGAAATAGGGGGCTTCACTCGCTAGGCGCACGCAGCGTGCTCGCGGACGTCGACGACACAGCTGCTGTCCTAAGCCTGCACGCTGAACTAGGCTTAATGTTAATTTTATAGCTAAAATTGTATTAATTATTATAAATTATTTTTAATTATTTTTATTTTCACTAATGAATTTTATTTTATTATTATTGTTTTATTAATTTTATTATCTTATCATTAGTATTGGTTTATTAATATAGTATTAAATGTTCAAATTTTTCTTTATTTTAACCTGGAATATAATTTTTGCAAAAGAGTCGACATCGGGAATTTGTTAATATTACTGACTCCCGGAGTCGGAAGTCGGATAATTTCTTTTGCCGACTTCTCATCCTTCATAACTACACAATTATTGTGATTGTGTCTGTTAAAGTTACAACTAAATTGTGAATTTGATTATATAGGTGAATTTGATTATCTATGTACAGTTTATAGCTGAGAGATTGGAGCGTTTTCCCTGTAGTTACGTTTGACTAAGATTACTGAAAACGGGATTCTTTTTAGCTAGTGAAAGCTTGTATAAATGTAAAATGATTAAATATCAGGAAGATAAACTTCCATAGGGGTTTGTGTATTTTTTATGACAATGACTGTTCTGCAAGCTTAGGGTCAACTTTTATGATCTAAACAGTTTGAGAGGCACCAATGAAGCTGAAAAAGTTCTGAAGCTCATCAAAGCGAATTTTAATTTGGTTTCTTACTAATCGTTATATAATAATAAAAATAAATTTTTCTTTGTCCCGTTTTAAGGATAAATATTTTTCACGTTTTTAATTTTGTTTATTTGATAGAGAGTTTCGTATGTAATTATGTTTTATTACATTAAAGAATCAGATATTTTTTTTTTACCTTGACAACCACAAGTGCAAAATGATTTTGTTATCGGTAAAGGTAAAAAAAATTTATATTATAACTAGGGGATGGTTTGGGGGTTTTATTGCCAACTTTGATTCGTTAACATTGGTGCCAGCAGGTTTTTTTTCCCGGCGGGGGTGGTGGGGGTGCATAGAATTTTCCAGAGTATCTATTTCTTTAGCTTTTACTCAATTTTTTTTTTCCTTTTCTGAAAATTTGGTTTCATCAAAATTTGACTGACTGTATCCCCTCAGCAGCACCCCACTGTGTGTACTCCACAGGCCGCTAATAAATCAATATATTTTTTAATATTGTGATAAATTGTAAAAGATTAGTTTGGAATATTTTACTGATATTTTTAGCATACTTATTGTTTTTTTATCTGGTTTTCATCACTCCATCCATCAGCCTCCCCATGGCTCCCCATAGACTGAGAGTGGAGTGCACAAACATGCTTTGGAAATAAAATAGTTGAGTAGAAGAGCATATCTTAAGTCGACCAAGAAAACCCCCTCCCCCATATCAATCTCTGTTACCCTTAAGTGCGAGAACATCTGGGCTAAAAATCCACCCTTGAGCTTCATTCACCGAAACAAATCCCATTGTAAAATCTCGTAAGTGTTGGGGTTCATCCCCTGGCCCAGGCCCACAACAATGCATCCCTCACAAAATCACGCCATTCACTTCCTTTGCGCACCATTCCTCTAGCTTGAATTAGACTCACATTACTTTCCTTCAGACACTGTTACTGTATCGATCCACTTTCTCTTCAGTCTCCTGGCTGTTCACTTCCCAACACACTTAACCTCTATACAACCGCTCAACCAATCGACTATCATCCATCCTTTTCAAATGACCAAACCTCCGTAATACACATTTTTTTCTCTAATTTACTTCTTTCACCACACCACACAACTCCCTAATGAGTTCCTTCCTCATTTTATTAATTCTTCTCACACCTAATACGCCCCTAAGGTTATCCATCAAAGCAGAATGCACCTTACATCTATACCTCTTATTCCACACTATAGTTTCACTAATATACATTAATAACGGTAACAACAGATCCTCATACAGAACCCTAGCACACTCAAAGCTGTCCCCTTGTCCTTTCATTCACCAAATATTTATATAAAGCCTAATATTTAACTAGATACATTGTAAGTTGTCTCCTCACATGACTTCTTTTCACCCAAATAAACACTTCAACAAACAATCCATGCAGCTTTCAGCTATAAGCGCAACCATTGTTGTCCTTCTGTACTTTTTCAGACCCCTCTTTTACATGCTGCACTTCTCTCCATCTTCTTAAACTTACTCGATTTTAACCCTCATCCACACGTTTATTCTTACACAGCACATTTACTATAAATAAGCATTTTAATTCATTCAGAGCCTAACCCACCATATATATTAACACCTGCCAGAACCTGTTGACTTCTGTCATACGCCTGCTGCAATCCATAAAACCTATAATATTTCCTCCTCTTTTTTTAGATTTACTAGCACTATTTGTTCATAAAAAATTTGATTAGTAAGTAGGGAATGAGAAAATTGATTTCATCAATCAACATCTCGTCCTCGGCCGCTCTTTCAACCAAAATATTAGTCATATATTCCTAAAATCAATAACATCTGTGTTTCTTGCAGTTCTTCTTCCTACCTTTCTCATCTTACGGGGGTCTTATTCTTCCTGGCTCTTATCTCATCTTCTGGAACTACACCTCAACAAATTTTGTTACAGTAATCCATCTATACCTGCTGATATGGTTTTCTTCACTTTTCACCCACTTTTACTATGATCTTCTCAAAGGCCATATAATTCTTTCACACTCATCAAATCCAACGCATTTCCTATAAATGTCTGTGATTCTGAATGCTACCTCTTAACTCTAATCATTCATCAGTCTAAGCACCATATCTATTAATTCGTACAGGAACGATTCCCTGTACTCTTTTCTTTAACTTTCGCACTTGCTCAGATAGTTCCTATTTTCTTGTAGGTCCCATTCATCTACCTCACCCACACAACCACAATCCAAAAAGCTAGATTCATAAAAGTACCCTTTTTTTCTATGCATACTGAGCATACACATAGTCCAATGAGACGGGTTTTGGACATGGTTGATCACAGCCAGCATTTTATTCTTCTCAACCCACTAGATCATTCATTGGTACCACAGAAATGAAAACATCATATTTTGTAGCTGGCAAGAAATCTCTGTCTTATACTACCTCTGAGAGTTCTATTTCTTTCAGTTCCTAGTTTTAAATTTTTATCCTTTTATATTTTCCACTTTTCTGTCTATTTGTTTGTTATATACAGTTGCAGAAATTTCATCTCTTACAGCTGCTTTAACTGTGAATGGCTTTGTCTCAATTATTCTAGTCTCTGGTTTTGCATCTTTCTCATCTTTTTGTATATAGAATTTGGGATAATAAAAGTTTTAGCATCATTTCCTGCCAATATAGATTCTTCTTCCTCCAGTAAAACTCAATATATTCTATTCACTATAGCATTTATATTTTTTACTTCAATCTTAA
>JABUQX010133900.1:0-11345 GCA_015478945.1 Trachelipus rathkii
CTACATAAAGCATTGTTGTCTGAAGTGCCCGCAATATGTGAACTCTGAGAGAAAATCAGTGCTGCAGATCGAGTTGAGTGGGAGATAATATATGTTCCTGTTATCTACGGAAGTTCGCGTCGTCAGCTAAGACACTAGCCTCCGCGGTTCTTCCGATACGGTGTGGTGGCACAGGTTCTAGATGTCATACTGGGTGGATTTCTGGGACGAAGGAGATGAAGTTTTCTGAGAAGATGGGTAAACTGTCTGGTGCAGGTGCAGTCGCGGCCTACGACAGGTATGAAGAAAAATGGAATTAAGGGTTACCAGTAACAAACAATTTTACCATTGATGGTGTATTCTAGAGTATTTTAATGGTAAAACTTTTAAAAGATAAAAAGTCATCTACTGTGACTGAGGCTTTGAGAGAAGAAATAGAGGTTGACAGACGGTGGCCTAGAATGCTGTGGACGGACAAAGTCTCTGAATTTTTTTTCCGCGAATTTCAAGAATTAGCTAAAGAGTATGACATGGGCTATTACAACACATTCTCAGTAAATATAACTGTTATAGTTGAAAGAGTTCAACACACTATTAAAAAGAAAAAGCATAGATACTTCACCGCTAATGAAGTAATTTTTAAGTACTTGCCACATGATTGATCTTAGTAATACAGGTAAGAATTCACCTAAACTTGATTATGATATAATAAAAATTTTCATAGAACTATATTAGAAATGTTGAAATTAAAGCCGGCGGCCCAACAGCATCAACAATAACACCGAAGGGGAAGAAAAACTAAAGATAATTCAGGTGTAGGTGTTGGTGATTATATAAGGATTTTCAGAGAGACAAAAAGGTTTAGGAAAGGCTATGAATCAGAATGGTCTTCAGAGGTTTTCAAAGTTCATAATATGTGGGACTTCCTAGCTAGCTACGGTTTAAAATTATATTATCTGGAGGATATAGATGGTGAAAAGATAAATGGATTATAAACAGGAGATCCAGAAAATACGTTTCAATCCCGAAAGTAATGTATATAAAATTGAAAAGATATTAGACGACTAAGGTAGGGGAAGAAATAAACAATATTTGGTAAAATGGGTGCGGTATCCTGCTAAGTTTAATTCCTATATAAAAGCAAGTGAAATTAAGAATTATTAATCAGTGTTAATCGCATTCATGGAGAGTGCAGATCACTTCAATTTAACTCGCTGGATCTACATCCTGATAATAAACTCTCTGATTTCACAGCGGAGTTATTGAATCCAGTTGAGATTAAAAGAGATGAGTGTGAAGGATGGTTGTGTGAAATGATAAAAAACACCAACTTGGAGAATGTTCCCGACAAACTTTTCTGGATTACAGTTTACAGAAGTGTAGAATGCGTTGTAACTATATTAGAAGTGAGAAACACAGGTGATCTGAACTGTGATACGATTGGAACAAAAGAATACTTTTATAAAAGATTTGTACTGAGGAAATCCTATTCTAAATCAATACCTATCATGTTCAGTTATTTAAATACGCTTTTTGCGACCAGTAATATGTGTAGAGACAAAGTTTAAAATACAGCTATTCACCCTCTGAATATGAAGTATTAATCACGCCGAAATCAACAGCTGCTATTAACATTAGAAACAACGATGTGTTTTTCCTCAGACGATCACCATGGCAGCGAAAATATGTCCATGAGCGCAGCGGATGGCTAGACATTTTTTATGATATCCCCACTATCTTGAAGAGGGTTTTACTAGCGGTGGAGAAGCATCACATAACCCGAGAGCAGATCATTGATGAACAAGACATGATGCTACATTATACATACATACCCTCCGAGATGCTCAAGCACCCAGGCAGGGCATATGTTTACACTGATATAGTGGAGCATCAGTGTGTAGGTGACATTGCAGCTCCCCTGCTAAGAGTTGTGTATTTTCCTAAAGAGAGTAGAGTAATAACATTCTCCAATGTTCACTATCTTGCGTTAAGTAGATCTCAAATTGGTTCTAAAGGAGTGCATATAAAGGATCTAGAAGGAAGGTCTTATCCATTCACGAGCGGAACACTCTTGTATAAAATTCATATTAGAAAGAAACACTCGCTTTAACCATAACATGATGGAATATTTTTAATCAGTTTTGAAAATCTTATCTATATGCTATTGGAAATCCTTTAAGATATAGACGCAGCTGTAAGATATATAAATGGTGTATTCAACTATATTTTTTCATTCATTAACACACTCTTAAAGTGTAAAGATAGTGTAAGAAAAAAGCTCATTCACAAATAGTAATGAACATGGAAAGAGTATTCGTAGGGTCAAAATTACAAAGAAGTTATGGTCTTGGAGGATTCTTCACTAAATTATGGAGAAGCGCACTGCCCTTGTTTAGAAGAGGTGGTGAATATTTAGGTAAAAAAGCTTTAAGAACAGGCCAGCAACCTATACAAGATATAGCGGCAGGAGCCAATCCACGTGCATCACTAAAAAGATAAATTGCTGATGTTTCAGATGAGATGTTGGACGACGTTAAGAACCGTGTAAGGCGAAAATTAACATGTCGAGGTAAGCTACAAGCTAAAGGACATAGGAATATCACAACCGAGAAAAAGCCTAAGGCAGGCTTAAAGACCTTTGAAGAAAAAGCCAAAGGCAAAAGACCTCTGAAGAAAAATTAAAAGGCTAAAAGGTCTTTGAAGAAAAAGCCTAAGGTTAAAAGACATTTGGCGAAAAATGCATTGATGTATTAGCTATTTAATTACTAATTGGTATATTTCACCTAAAATGTGACACCATGCAACTACCATGTATATAAGGAACGTATATCCACTAAAATACTCATTAGACCCTCAACATTCTCAGTGATAAGATGCTTTCCTTCATCCTTCTAGCCCGGACTGCTGCAAGTCCAAACTTGATCTCTTCTCCAGAAATCCTACCCAGATTAGCGTGAGCGAGATCCCAACCTTCATAAGCAGTTATGATCCTCATGCACATTTGTGCTCGAGAAATTGCGATGGGATCCACTCAGATGTTCCTCTGTAGAAGTCAACATTGATTTTTTTGCGAAATAATTGTTGATGGGGTAAAGTAGCTTGTGGTAATTTGAGTGGGATTTTGTGTGCGTGATTTACTGATGACACGTACTTAGATCGCCTCTAAAAATGCTGTTTGTGTGGGTGTTTCTATAGTGTTGAATGATTTGTGAGGGATATAATTGTAGAGGATTTCGTGCTTGGATTTGTGTTGTTGACCGCATTTGTGTGGAATGAGTATGTAGGGAATTGAGTGGGAATTGCGTGGGAATTTGTGTTGGAATTATATGTGAGATTTAAGGCCTCGTGGATTTGTTGACAGGATTATGTTGGGCAATTTGCGTTGGGGTTTGATCCGTTGAGAATTGATGTCGAGGCTGTGCTTGAATTTGCGTGGGATTTGTGTGAATTTGTGTGTATTTTGGTAATTCTTAAAATTGAATTTTGTGTGGGAATTGAAATGGGTTTTGTGTGGGATTCGTGGTAGGTTTGATTGATTTGGTAAAGATTACCTGGGAGTTTGGCAATGTGTAGATTTGTTGAGAAATTTGTGTGTTTTTATTTAGTGTGTAGGACACTTGTATGAATTTAGTGCTCGTCTGGGAAGTGAAGTCTATGTATCTCTTGAGCTGTTGTGATCTGTGCTGCGCGGATTCGAATGAGGGCAGCGATTGATGTCGGTATTTGAGTGTATTGGCTGTGGGATTTGGAGTCGTGATTTGTGGAATTTTGGTGTTGGATTTGCCATTGAGATTTCTCTGTGTGGGGAATTTTGGTCGTATATAGATTGTATGGTGAATTTGTGTAGGATTAAGCGTGGCGATTTGCCACCTGTTGCGGTAATTGTGATTGGCATTTTGTTGAGGTAATTTGTTGTAATAAAATATTTGCCTGATTGTACGGATTATACGTGTGTTGGAGGGGGGGAAGTTCTCAGTAGCTCTGTGAATCAAACTAGTTTTCTCTCACTGAACGAAGTGGAGCATTTTGTAGATAGTCTTATAGTTCTAGATAATTTACGTGTAAAATGATTAAGGCGGAATTCATACTGTCTTTACGTAGATCTGATTTGTGTTGATTTTTGCGTGGAGGATTCTGTATCTGATATTGTAAGTCTGGGATATTATGTGGATTTGGGTGTAGAGTTCTTTCGTCATGATTTGTACTCTTGATTTTGTATCTGCAGGTTATGTAGAGGAATTTTAGTACTGGGATTTATATGTTAATTTGTTGTGGCAGTTTGTCGTATTCTGATTGCTCGTACTTGTTTTCTATCAAGTTTGTCTTGTTACGATTTGTATGAGTTTTGTCGTTCGATCTTGCGTAGGACTTATTTGTCGCATTTGTGTGAATATTGTTGCAGGGCAATTAGTGTTGGATGAGAGTTATTTCGCTCTTGGAGATATTTGTGGGATTGTTGTGGGCACTACTCGGAAAGGGGACTCATTTTAGTGATGGAGTTTAGTCTGAAATTTGATGTGATTTGTTGCTTATGAGTATTTAGTGGATTTGTATCTTTTGGTATTGAGAATGGGATTTTGTAGAACATTTGTGAAATTATTCAGACCGATGCCAATAAACAATCTCATCCTCCCAATCAATGTGGTTTTTACGTTTTCAAGATGAAGCGTTAGCACATATATATAAATAGGCTAGGAACTTTATTTAGATGGTATATTTATTTATCTCAAGGGTATTTATGTGATGGTTTTATGAATTTTGTGTGTTAGGGGACTTGTCGGGTATTATCTCAATGTTTAATTGGTGGGAATTTGTGTTTGAATTTGTGTGGATTTGTGTTTTTGTGAATTATGTGATTAATGGAGTATTTTGTGGTGATTTGTATGTGCTTCTCAGGTAAACGTGGTTGAGATATGTTGAATAGAAGATGTTTCTGAGTGACGTCTTGTTCTTAGAAATTTGTGTGCGAGATTTGGCCACTGCAGGATTTCTTCAGCCTTTATGGATTTGTAGTGTGTAGCGATTTTGAAGACATCATTATCTATCCCTCTCGAGATGTAGTGTTGAATCATTGATATTGCCGTCATTTGTGTAAGTAATTTATGGGTCTCTTAAAGGATTATAATATATGGGTTCACTCTCACACTCTTGATTCTGATGGCGGAATTTTTGACTGATCGGAAGGACTGTTTCTGGGACTACTCTTATAATAGGTATTTTTGTTTGGAATTTCTGTCTAGATGAAATTATCATGCTCGGAGGTAACGATTTAGCTGGTGCGATTTGTGATGTGCTCATTATGTATATTTTTAGTGATGGATTTGAAAGTTGAGAATTCATTCACCACAGGCATTTGTATATTTGAGATATTTCGTCGTGATTCTTTGTGGATAAGTTGTGTTATGTCTGAATGAAGTGGATCTTGATTTAATGTAGAGGCAAGAGCTGTGGACCATCTGTGAGTTAGAGTGGAATGTATGCGTTTGTTTGTGTTTCGAAGTTATGTTAGGATTGTTGTTGAATTTTGCAGATTTGAATATGTGGTTTGAATACTGTTTTGAACTTTGCTAGCGTAGGAATTGTGAGTTTTGATTATAGTGTTCGCGTACTTTAGGCGATATTATTGTCCATTATATCACCTATAAGCGATATTGTAAGCTCACTTATGGGTGTATATTTCTTTATCCACACAGAAAGTCTAAATATAATATGTTGTGATTGTGGATTTGTGTTGAGAGCATGATGGTTGCATACTCCGGAATTATAAAAAGTCACCACTATAAAGTTGTCACACCTCCATGTCCAGGTTGTATCTGTAATGACGTTTTGGCCCAGTTTACAATGTGGATATGTGAACCCTTAATCCTTGGTGTAGAGGAATTATTGAAAAGTGAATATGTAAAGTGCAGCCCCGGAGATTTGTCCTGATTCGGCAACTTGTATGTGCTCATTTTTTGAGCGACCAATGGATGGAGTCTTGTAGATGATCAGAATTTGCTAGTTGTGGATGCGATGATAGTGAGTCTAAAGTCCTGTGAAGAATCTTTTGAAGGGTGAGGTTGTAGGAGAGTTGTTGAGGTTGTGGGGGGGGGTGCTGGTGGTTGTGTGGTTTGTGGTGGGGTGTGTGGGGGTGGGGGGGGATTTGGGTGTGTGTGTGTGGGGTGGGAAGAGAGAGGGGGGGGGGTTTTGTGTTGGGGGGGGTTTGGTTTGATGGGGGGTGGTGTGGGGTGGGGGTGGGTGGTGGAGGTATTTGGTGGGATTTTCTACACTTCTTAAAAACTAAAATGTCTCCATATTGTGGCATTTCTCCTGAGATCTGTGTTGGGATCTGTGTTGGGATCTGTGTTGGGATCTGTGTTGGGATCTGTGTTGGGATCTGTGTTGGGATCTGTGTTGGGATCTGTGTTGGGATCTCTTTCTCTCTTTTTTCTCTATCTAATTGTTGTGGATTTTTCTGTGGAGATAAGACCGTAGGATTTGTGTGGGATTTGTGCTTGGATTGTGAGAAATTTGTTTTTATTGTGTGGGATTTGTTGTGTTAAATAAGTGTGAAAATTGTTTAAGAAGCCAGATAGTTACTATTCGTTTGTAATATTTCTTTTTCTAACTATAAAACATATTTGGAATTTATGTAAAATTTTTGTAATTTTGTTTATAAAGTTGTATAATTATGTGGATTGTGTGTGATTTATTGTAGGGATTTGTAATCTGGATTTGTATCTGGCAGCTTTATTGTGGGATTTATGTGGGATTTATGTTGGATTTATTTATATATTTTTGTTGGCTTATGTTTTAGGAGATTTGTGTGGGATTTTTGTTGGATTTGTGTGGAATTTGTGTTTTTTGTGGGATCTGTGTAGGATTTGCATGGGATTTGTGTGGATTTGTAGTGGATTTGCGTGGATTATGTGGATTTGGGTGGGATTTTGTGAGGATTTGTGTGAGAATATGTCAAGGATATTTGTGGGATTTGTGTGGCCATTTTGAGTGCATTAGTGGGGACTTTGTGTGGAATTTGTAGATATTTGTTTGGTATTTGTGTGGTATTTGTGTGGGATTTGTGTGGGATTTGGGTTGAATTTGTGTGGGATTTGTGTGATCATTTGGTGGGATTTTAAGCTAGGATTAGTGTGGGATTTGTGTTAGCGTATTTGTGGTGGGATTTGCCTGTGGGCATGGTTTGTGTAATTTTTGTCAGGTTTTTATTCATTGAATCCGTGAGCATTCCTATTGATGGAATTTGTGGGGATTTTGTCCGGACTTTGTGTGGTAAGTGTTTGGATTTGAATGGATTTGTGTTAGGATTTGATGTAGGATTTGTGTTCGGATTTGAAGTGGGATTTGCTTGGTTTTGTGTAGGGTATTTGTGTGAGATTTGTGATAGATTGTGGGGTATAATTGCTGTTCGGCTATCGTTAATGTGGTATTTGTGTGGTAAGTTCTGTTGTATGAATTCTTGTTGTGTTTGTAGGTAAGTGTGTGTATGATATGTATGTCGGGATTTGTTTGGATTTGTGTGGGATTTAAGTAAGATTTTGTTTATGATTTGTGTGTTAATTTTTGTGGAATTTGTGTGTGAATTGTGTTGGATTTGTGTGTGATTTTTGTAGTAGTGGTTTGGTATTTGAATGGGATTGTGTAAGATTTTATGTGGGATTTTGAGTGGGATTCTGACGTGGGTTTGTGTCGGATTGTGTTGTTGGAATTTGAATCGTGGAATAATTGCGGGGATTTGCAGTGGGAATGTTGGAATTATGCTGTAGATTTGTTGTAGGGATTTGCGTTGGTATTTGTGTATATTTGTGTTTGTATACTACCTCGCGGAAGGGGGTTGTAAATTTTTGTTGGCCTTACCTCTTAAAATGAACGCAATCCTATTGGGAGTAGTGTGGGATTTTTTGGGTGTGTGAGATTTACCTGGAATTTGGGATGGATTTGTGTGAGAATTGTGTGGAATTTGTGTGGAATTTGCGTGGGGTTTGTTGATATGATTGTTTGGAATTATGTGGATTTAAGTTGTGCTAAGTATCATAGAGATTTGATTTGATTGGTTTGATTTAAGTTTGAATTGATTGGGTCTGAGAAACATTATGAAACTTAGACCGTTTGTTTTGAGTGATGAAGTTTGAGTTGGATTTGAGTTTGTTTAATAAACATGAGGGAATTGTCATGATCGTACTTTGTGTGGAATTTGGTGAGATTTAGGTTGGAGTATTGTGCAGAATTATGTGGCGATTTGACGTGGGATCTTTTGTGGAGATTTGTTGTTGAAGGTTTGTGTCTGGCGATTTTTGCGATGAGGATTATGTGTTCGGAAACTGTCGTTGTATTGATGTGGAATTTGTATTTTGAATTTGTGTGGGATTTGAATGGGAGTTTGTGTGGGATTCGTGTAGGGTTTGATTGGGATTTGGGTAAGATTTACCTGGGATTTGGGTTAGATTTGTGTGAGAATTGTGTGTAATTTGTGTGGTATTTTGTGTGGGAATTGTGTGGGATGTGTATGGTATTTGAGTGTGATCTGTGTGGGATTTGTGCAGGGACGTGTGTAGGTATTGAGTGTGATTCTGATGTGGGATTTGGTGTGCATTTGTGTGGTGATTTTGTGTGGGAATTTGCAATAGGGATACTATTGCTGGGATTTTGGTCAATAATTGTGTGGAATTTGTGTCGGATAAGCGTGGGATTTGTGTGGGATTTGTGTTGGATTTGTGAGGAATTTGTGTTTATTTGTGTGGGATTTATGTTAAATTTGTGTGGGAATTGTGTGAGAAGTCTGTGGTATTTGATTAAGATTTCTGTTGGATTTGTGTAGTTTTGTGTTGGATTTCATGTGGGATTTTGATAGTGATTTTTGTGCGGATTTGTATCTGATTTGTAATCTGCGGATTTATGTGGGATTTTGTGTGTGATTATTTGTTGGATTTGTATCTGATTTGTTTCTGGGGTTTATGTGGGATTTATGTGGGATTTATGTGGAATTTGTGTGGGGTTTGTGTATGATTTGTGTATTTTTGTTTGATTTGTGTAGGATTTGTATGGAATTTGTGTGGGATATTGCGTGGGATTTATGTGGGTTTTGTGTGGGATTTGTTGGCAGGATTTGTGTGAGAATTTGCTGGATATTTGTGGGATTTGTGTTACATTTGAGTGGGATTAGTGTGGTATTTGTTTGGAATTTGTGTGGGATTTGTGTGGATTTAGGTGGGCAATTTGATTGGCGGTATTTGGAATGGATAGCAGTGTGAGATTTTTGTGGATTTATGTAAGATTAGTGTGGGATTTGTGAAGGATTTGTGGGGATTTGTGTGGGATTGGTTGTAATTTTTGTTTGATTTGTGTCCTTGAATTGTTGTTTGGATTTGAGTTGGAAATTTGTGTGCGCGACGTTTTTATGGGATTTAGTGTGGGTAAGTGATTTGGGTATTTGAATAAGATTTGTGTAGGATTTGTGTGGGATTTGAATGGGATTTGCTTTGGTTTTGTGTGGGATTTGTGTGAGATTTGTGTTGGATTTGTTTGGTATTTGTATGGTATTTATGTGGTATATTGTGTGATATTGTGTGGCTATTTGTGCAGCGGAATTTTGACGCGTGAATGATGTGCGTATTCTTGAATAGATTTGTTTGGAATTGTCATGTGGGATTTAAAGTACACCATTTGCTGTGGGCATTTGCTGGTTCTTCAATTTTTGTGGAATTTGTGTCGCGGAATTGTGCTGGGATTTGTGGGATTTTTGTGGCGTAAGTTGATTTGTATTTGGAATGGGATTGTGATAGGATGTGTGTGGGATTTGAGTGGGATTTTGCAAGTGGAGATTGGTGGAGATTATATGTCTGGATTTGTTGACGTGGAATTTGCGTGAGATTTGTATCATGATGGAATATGTTTTTGGAAATTGCTGTTAGGAAATTTGTGTCTGGATTTGGTTGGTATTTGTGATCAGATATTTGTGTTGGTATTTGTGTGATAAATGTGTGATTTTGTTTGGGCATTTGTGTTGCGATTTTGTGTTGGAGTTAAGTGTGGGAAGGTAGTGTTGGGATTGTGCTAGTGGGATTTGGCTGATGGGGATTATTGTGTGGTAACACTGATGTGGTATTTGAATGGATTTGTGTATTATACTTGTGTGGCGATCTGAGCTAGGTTATTGTAGAGTTTTTGCTGGGATTTGTGTATGGAATTTGTGTGGATTTTGGTTGGCGATTTGCAATGTGGATTTGTGTGTGGATTTGTGTGGGATTTGTGTGGAAATTGTGTGGGAATTGTGTTTGTGTCGGATTTTTGTGGAATTTGGGTGGGATTTGTATTGAATAGAGTGTGATTTTGTGGGATTTGCTGCGGCATTGTGCTGCTAACTTTGTGTGTGATTCTGTATGGCAATTTGTGTGAATATTGTGTGTGGCGATTTTGGGGAGAGATTGGATTTGTATTTGAATTCTGTGTGGGATGGTGCTTGATTTGTGTGCGATTTGCATGGGACTTTCTTGCTGGATTTTGTCAAGAAATTGGGTCGGAATTTGCTGTGGATAAGTCGTGTGTATTTAGATTAATATTTCTGTTTGGATTTCTGTGCGCTTTTGTGTTGGATTTTATTGGAAATTATATGTTTGTGATTTTTGTGGGTTTTGTATCTGATTTGTATCTGGGATTTATGTGGGATTTGTGTGTGATTTTTGTGGCGTTTGCTATCTGATTTGTATCTTTGGTTTATGTGGGATTTATGTGGGATTTATGTTGGGAGATTTATTGTTGGAATTTGTGTTGGGTTTGTGTATGATTTGTGTAGGATTTTTGTTGGATTTGTGTTGGAATTATGTCGGTATTGTTGTGCGCGAATTCTGTGTAGAATTTGCATGGGATATGTGTGGGATGGTGATGGGATTTGCGTAGGGATTTATGTGCGGATTTGTGGTGAGATTTGCTGCAGATCTTGTGTGAGACAATTAGTCTGGGATATCTTGTGGAATTTGCTTAGTATTTGAGTGGGATATCGGATAGATGGGCATTGTGTGGTATTTGTTTGATATTTGTTTTGGTATTTGTGTGGGATTGTGTGGGATTGTGTGGCGATTTGTGTCGGGATTTTGTGTTGGATTTGGGGGGTATCTGACATGGGATTGAAAAAATGAGACGATTTTTGTATGGATTTAAGTAGGATAGCTGTGGGATTTGTGTAGGAATTTAGTGTGGAAGATTGGTCACGATGGTGTTGTAAGTTTTGTCGGGATTTGTATTGAATGGTTGATTTGTGTGAATTTGATGTGGGATATTTGTGGTAATTGAACAATTGTGGTAAGTGTTTGTCCTTCTCGCCACGGATTGCTGTAGGAATCATTGTGTAGGATACTTGAATCCTCTTCCCC
>JABUQX010133901.1:0-2500 GCA_015478945.1 Trachelipus rathkii
TTTTTCTCATGTCTTCAATAGATGCTTCTGTTTCATTCGAGTGACGAAATTTTTATGTCAACCAGTATTTCAGATGCCAGAGGACTCCTTTAAGAAAACAACATTCTGAGTCAGTTGAGTAAAAATAAATATGAAGCTCTGTTAATAAACACCTAACTCTTTAGTAAGAAGCTAATCTTAAGCATAAGATATATCAAATGTGATTCCTTTCAGAAAATCTTAGAGCTAGTACATTTAGGAACGCAAGAAGATGTGAATTGAAAATTAATTATTGTGTACTATGTGTTATATTTGTGGAGGAATATTATGTCTGAAAGAAAGATGAAGAAACTGTGCTCTTAAGGTATTAAAACACAACCATTCTTTCTCTTCCACAATAATATATACCCAGTTTTTTGGTGTAGGAAGCCTCTTCAATGAGAAGGAAATTATTTAATGTTCGGAATAACGTACAGCAATCAGAGAGATTGGTGACGAAAGAACAGATAGAATAAATATATTATTGGAAAAGTAAGAAAAGAGCTCGGACCTATAAAAATGAACTTATTAATGAGAAATACGAAAGTTCTTGAATACATTTAAATCAAATAAACGGTAGTTGTGTACATCAGAAGTTACAGAACGATCTGTGGTAAAGAAATTAGACAGAAGGATCAAATATACAGGAGATGCTAATAGAGGAAAGTTTATATATATATTATAATATAATATAATATAACTATATATATAATTTAATAATAATATAATATAATATATATAATATTAATTATATATATTAATTATTATTATTTATACTATATTAATTAAACATTTATTAATATATTAATAAAAATAATAATATAAATTAAAATATATAACTATATACAATATATGTACTGTATGTCATGCTTATCTCTATATATTATTTAAATTCTTTATTTATATATAATATATATAATTATATATATACATAATAAAATTATATCAAAAAAAAATCATTATGATATTGTGCCCTCTGTTTTCTTTTAGCCAAATATACTATATATTATATTTAGGGATGTACCGGAATCCAGAATTCATTTGTTGGCCGGAACCGAACTTTCCGGAACTGAAAAGTTACTCGGCAGGATTTTTTATTTTTTCGACTTCAGCTACACCTTACATAAGCTGTACGTTTCCAGAAGCCGGACTGCAGCCCGGGCGGGCACACAGGCGCACATGCATCGTTTCCAGAGCCCGTTGCACTTTCTTACGATCACGTTCAAACGTACAACAGTCAGGCGCCCGTTGTTAAATACCGTCGATTCTCGAGATATTAATAACATGCGAAGGCCCCTGCTCAGATAAGAATACTTTGGTTTACACAACAAATCTTTTTACAAAACATTTGTCGGAAATGGCTTGACACCAAATTTATTTTAATATTTTTAGTTAACTTTTATATTAAGGATACTAAATATATCGTATCATTTCATAAAATAAATACATATAAGTATAAGAGTATTGTTTTACAATTGCCAGCTGATCCAACGGGCGCGCTCGGCCGTTTTCAGGTACTCAAATTTCCTGTTTTCTGATTGGTTAATGATTTTTTTCAATCCGAAGCGTTTTCCTGAGTCGATTTGCACACGGGCTGCACTGGGCTTTCTGAAAACGCAAGCTATTTCTAACTTAAAACTTTCACTGATTAACAAGTGGAAGTCTCTCTCTAGAAGTATCTGTCATCTTGTCATATCCATACTGTGAGCTCTTAGTTCTGTAAGCCAAAATTTGGATAAGCGGATCAATAAATTTATTAAGTAAAAAAGGAATATACTATAGCTGCGTTTCCAGAAGCCCAAGTGTAGCCCGTGGGCAAAATCGCTCGGAACACGCTTCGAATGGCACAAAAGTTACATTAATCACGTCAGAGAACAGGAAATTTGAGTACCTGGAAACGGCCGAGCACGCCCGTCGGATCAGCTGACAATTGTAAACAATACTCTTATACTTATACTAATACAGGGGCAATTGTCCCCCCCCTAAATCTTGGCGAAATAAAAAAAATGAACCTTATATTTTTGCCAGACGACGTTTTTAAGGGTTTATTAGTGGAAAAACTGAAAAAGATACATCAATCGATAGATAATGAAGTAGTAATTATTAATTACAAACGTATTATAAATGAAATCTTGCCTACGACTATTACTCTTATATGATATGTATCTATATATATATAATATATAATATATATTAATATATATATATATATATTATATATATATATATATATATATATTATTATATACTATATATATATTATATATATATATATATAATATATATATATATATATAATATATACTATATATATATATATATATATATATATATATATATATATATATATATATATACTAATATATATTATATATATATATATATTATATATATAATATATACTATATATATATAATCATATATACTTATCACTCAACCTTTGCCACCCCTTAAATGAAATCCTGCCTACGCCCATGCACTC
>JABUQX010133901.1:10000-15000 GCA_015478945.1 Trachelipus rathkii
ATTAACGAGTAGTATGTATATATATATATCTCATAATATATATATAATAATAATAATATATATATAATAATATATATATGCTGTAATAATAACAACATATAATAATAATATGTATATGTATGTATCTTAAATTAATATATAATAATAATATATATACATATATACTAATAATAATAATATATATATATATAATAATAATAATAATAATAATAATAATAAATATATAATAATATATATGTATATATATATATATATAACATAATAATAATATATATATATATTATATAATAATAATATATATATATAATAATAATAATAATAATAATATAATATATAATATATATAATAATATATAATATAATATATATATATATATATATCTTAATATAATATATATAATAATAATAATAATAATATAATAACTCCAATAATATATATATATAATAATATATAATAGCAATATATATATATATCTTCTTCTTTAATAACAATAATAATATATATTTGAACTTACATTTGTTTTTCATTTATCAATTTTTCTTTCTTTTTTAGATTTTTTAAAAAATAACTGCTACTAGACTCACGCAGGCATATACAGAGGTTGCCTAGCCTTTAAGAAAACGGAATTAATTTTTTTTACTCAGAGAAGTAAAAGTTGCCACTGATCGCTATATTAAAAAAAGGTAATTCACGGCGGCGGCATTAAGGTGGGCCAGGGGCAGATATATATATATATAATAATAACATATATATATATATATATACTCTCTCCATATATATATATATATATATATATATATACTTATATCTTCTTTCTTATATATATATATATATATATATATATATATATATATATATATATATATATATATATATATATATGCTGACTTTTTAATATTTTTGGGTTCACTAAGGCAAGTAGGCGTTGCCTACTCTGCCTACCCCCAAAAGCCGCCACTGATATATATATATATATATATATATATATATATCTATATGCTGCTATATATATATATATATATATATACTCTATATATATATATATATATATATATATATATATATATATATATATATATTAGTGATGCTACGCAAGATGTCATTTTTCCCATCCGCGGATGCGGATGTTGATCTGGATATTTATTTTCAATATCCGCGGATGCGGAGCGGATGCGGATGCAGATGTTTGATTATATATATATATATAATAATAATAATAATAATAATAATAATAATATATTATTAATAAAATGTAATAATATAATAATATAATAATAATAACAATATAACAACAATATATATAATATATATATATATATGTTTAAGAAATGAATAAGAAAAATAATAATATAATATAATAATAATAATAATATAATATATATATATAAATATATATATATAATATGTAATAATAATAATAATATATATATATATATATATATGCAGTAACAATAATAATATATATATATATATATATGTAATATATATAATAATAATAATAACATATAATAATATGTATATATATATATATATATTAATATATAATAATAATATATAATATATATAATAATAATAATAATAACAATAATAATAATAATAATAATAATGTATATAATAATAATAATATATAATATAATAATATAATAATAACATAATAATATATATGTATGTATGTATATGTATATATATGTAATATATAACAATAACATATAATAATAATAATATAATAACAACAACAACTTATGTATGTATATATATATATTATATTCTTTATATAATAATATATATAATATGTATATATATATGTATATAATATTAATATATATATATACATATATATATATATATATATATAATAATATAACAACAACCAACCTTAATAACATATGTATGTAATATATATGTATATATATATATATATATATAACTTTCATATATAACCATATATATATATATTCAGGTTTCCCATGCCCTTACCTGTGATATGTTACCAGGTACGGAACTGGGATAACTCAAATGCACCACCCCACCAGCCTCTTTCCCAACCTTCACTTGCCCTTAATGAGAGAGATTTTACAATGGATTATATACCTTTTTAGTATTGAATTCAAATATAGGAAGGTTGAGCTTGAGAAACATCAATTGCAGAGAGTCTGTTTCTCTTTTCAACATATATTAGCTCAGCATTGCTAAATACTCTCGAACTTGAAACATAAGTTGGAAGACTGTTCGGATTTTCCTTGCAAGTTTACTCAAGCATTGGGTAAACATTTCTTAACTTTTCACCAACTGATTGGATCATCATTTTGAATCTAATCGTTTTTTCTTGTGATAGTTTTCAATCATGTGCACTACATTTTTGATAATGTGTGTGTTTCTTCATCACTTTACTGGACTGTAGAAATTCTTCCAAATATATGAATGAATCATTGATTTATTTGTATAAGGTGTTGGTTCTGTAGATTTAGTTTTTTTCCTTTTAATGAGTTGAGAATTAATAGAGTGTTCGGATTGAAGTTTTCAACTGCAACACAAAGTAACGATTTAACATGTTCTAGTATTGTTACAAAAAAACTTGCCTTTATAACGGGGATCTAAGTAAGTTGCAATAGTTTGAAGGTCATTAATTTCCACAGAACCAAAACGTTTTTCTAGCTCTAGTTTTATTGCATCTTTCATTCTTTTTAAACCGCTATCATTTTCATTTGAAGATGGTTCAAAATGCTTCCTTAGCGTTGCGATTAATGGTATTGCATCTAATACTCGGAGACAGAAGCTGTAGAGGCGCTGATTTTTTTGGTAGTTTCTTCAAATGGTTTCAACAGCTTAATGCAGTGTGATATGATGTCATCTTCCACATTAATAACAATGTTAACTTTGGAATACGAACTGGCATTGCGAAGCAGAAGGTTCTTTGACAATAACTTCTTTCATCAATATAAGTGTACTATTCAACGGTTGGAATGTGCTAAATAAAGATTTGAATATCAACTACAGTTCTTGAATTACTTCAACTCATTTTCATTCCATTTTCTTTTTCAGATTCATCTTTAAGTATTTTTATTATAAAATTCTTTATCAAATCGAACAATAAAACTTATCAACGCAACATCCGCAGACAGCGCGGATGCGGTCACGGATACGGATCTTTAATATTGCGGATTAACTCCGCGGATGCGAAGATCACGGATATTCTATGCATACTAATATATATATATATATATATATATAACATATATATATATATATATAATATCTTTCTATATCATATATATATATACTGACTTTTTAATATTTTTGGGTTCACTAAGGCAAGTAGGCGTTGCCTACTCTGCCCCTACCCTCAAGCCGCCACTGATATAGTATATATATATATAACCCTCATATATATATATATATATATATATATATATACTATATATATATATGCTCTCTCTCTCTCTCCTTATACTACTCTTATATATATATATATATATATATATATATATATATACTCTATTCCTGCTCTCTTAACTTGTAAAATGATTCCCTCAATTTTCCCCATTTACATTGTGTAGGTATGATGAACTTACTCAATTGAATCAAGGTCTGTCTTTCACCCTATAATTGAGAAAATTTGTTTCAAAGACTTTTCAAGTAAGAGAATAATATCTCTGGAGTGAAAAATGCGAAGCCAGATGGATGTTATAATCCATGTTCCTCTAAATCTTAACTGTATTGATTAAATACCTTTAAAAATATGTAAAAATCATTTTAATAGATATTACACAGAAATTGGTAGAGAACTGACCCTGTAACTGGTTTGAAAAAATGATCTGGAAAACAGTTTCGTATGTTTGTTTCTTTTCATTTAACAATGATTCTGATACAAAGACATTCTTATTTCTTCTTATTCAATTTAATTAACGAATGCCAAAGTTTTGATGCAAATACGAAATTGTTTAAAAATTTTCTACACCAGCTCTCTTGAAAATCTTTTTCCAAGCAAGCAGCATCACATTTTCAAATGTGATTAAAGTAACTTCTTTATCATTAATAAAACCAACAACTTAATGACCTTAATGTTTTATAGTATGACCGGAAGAGTAAGCGAATAAAGTTGAAATCATGGTGGATTATAACCCAATTCATAATGATTACAAATTAAAGAATGTAAGGTTTTGAGAAGAGAGGTTCAATATCTTGATCTATCTCAATCCTCCAAAAGCAACTTAGTAGTATAAAAAACATAAATTGTAACAATACATTTTTATTTCACACACCCTTGTTTCGCATATTCGTATTAATATATTGTACATTTAGTCTACATGAGAAATTTTTTTCTTTAAATACAATAATAGGTCACACTTGATGACCTAAAACCAGCTCTCAGCTGTTTCACTCTGTCGTAATTTCCAACATGCTTCACTCCCTATGAATATGAGCAACAAATATACGTACAATCACACTTTATATTCTGACAGTTTGAACACCTCTAAAACTGTTCTTCATTGCTGCTGCCCCATCATTGTATAGTTGTTGTTTCGATAAGAAAGTCCTTATTTGACTAACCCTCTAAGTATTGCACTATAGAGATTCGCCTTTTGTGCTCAACGTAGACTGTCAATCAAAAATTCTTCACTGGAACCACAGAATAGGTTTTCTCCTATCTAATAATATATACTCTTAATTTGCTTTGATTATTATCTTTATTATTCCTGTAAATTAAAATTAGGAGACTCACTCAAGTCATCAAAAAATTTTGATAGTTTAAATAATTTCGGGGAGGGAGGGTTCAGATCCCTAAAGTCTTATATATATATATATATATATATATATATATATATCTATATATATATATATATATATATATATATATATATATATATATATATATATATATATATATATATATATATATATATATATATAATAATATATACATATATGTAATAATATATATATATATATATAATATATATATATAACATATATACCTCTTATATAATAATATATATATA
>JABUQX010133901.1:17500-22304 GCA_015478945.1 Trachelipus rathkii
AATATATGTATATATACATATATACATATAATATATTAATATATATATATATATATATATATAAATATATATATATATATATATATATAATATAGTTAAAAATTGTAACACTCGCTAATAAAAATATATATATATATATATATATATATATATATCTCTTTCTATATATATATATACTACCATATATATATATATATACTTGTTGAACTTTCGATGTTGGGTACCAATGTTATATTATTTTATTCATCATTTATGTTTACTGTACCAATACATTTTATCTGAAATTTAGGTGGTGGCGATCGTTTTCATAAATTATATTCATTATAACTTAAGAAAGAAAAAGAATAAAAAATTTTTGATTTCAAACTTTTATTCATGCATTTAAGCCTTTCAGTTTTTGTTAATTATTACTTATTTACAAAAGCTTTAATAAAATACCGAATGCAAAAAAATACCGGATTTTCGGTGTTGCTGCCAGAAGTACAAAGATGGCCATGTAAAAACTTGTGGACTATAAATTTTGGCATTCCACTGAAATTCCACAATTTTTTTGGTAGTCCTCTAATTGCGGAATTGCGGAATTAAATGGCTAGATGATATAGGCATTCCACTAACTGCAATTCCGCAACATTTTTCAAATTATCGCAATCGCAATTACGCAATTTATTTTGGTATTCCCCAATTGCCGAATTGCGGACGGAAGGCCACACCCACAACATATATATATATATATATATATATATATATATATATATATATATATATATATATATATATATATATATATATATATATATATATATATATATATACAGGGTGTCTCACGAGTTATGTTACAGCGGTGTATCACCATACAGGATGTTTAAGTATGAAAATGTGTAGGAATATATAAGTTCAATTATTTAATTCATTAAGGAGGATGGGATATGTTACGCTGGTGTCTGCGCACGCGCAATGAAAACCGCGCACAAACATGCGAATGTCGAATGGGATGATATATTTTTATGGCTTCTGTGAAATGCACAAAATGAGGTGGGCTTTTCCTCTCGACATTATTTGATACGTTGTTCGTTTTCCACACTAATATACCCATAAGCAACTAGACGTCATCCGTAGACATAATGTGCCTACAAAAGCCGAAACTTTCAATAGGAAATAATTAGGTTAAATACAATAGGCATATCCAATAGTGTTTAAAAAATATCGATACAACTAACAAAGGAATTAAATTAAATACACCTAATGCATACCTTTTAGATTACATTGAAATGTACTATGTAGCTTAATATACGGTCATGTGAATGTGTACAACCAACTAACAGCTATCATATGGAGGTTATGTCATAACCTACAAATTATACGTAATAAAGTGTAGTGAAACGTATAACTTCAGAGTGGTTTGTTTAGTCAAAGCCATACATTTGGAACATGCCACGTGACCAGTATACACAGGATGAAAAGCGTGACATGTTAGAGGTGTACATTATGCAAAACAGGAATGCTCGCAGAGAAGCTGCAGAATATGGGACAACGAAATCCACATCGACGACCGCCGAGCCACATGGCAATCCATAGAGTTTACAGACGGTTTCAAGGTACAGAGTCGATAGTTCAACCCCCTCATCACATACGGGAGGGGGGTCATGTCGTTCATTCGACATCGTACTGGACGTTCTTCTATACACCCATGAAAATCCAACCTCCTCATTACGGTAGGCTAGTTCGGTCTTTGAAGAATAACAGAGAAACCATACGGCAGTTCGTGTTGCGCCACAAAATATCCCATGTAGGCCTACATTGTGCGCGCAAATTTGCATCGTGGAGACCAAAAAGGGCGGCTGGGATTCCTGGCTGTCATTGATTGCCTTCTAATGGATGCCGGACTTATTGGAAAATATCTTATGGACCAATGAATCTCGCTTTACCAATAACGGTATGTATAACAGGTGGAACTTCAGACATTGGGCGGAAACAAACCCCCGTCTAACTAGCCATCACCAGGTCTCATACTCAGTCAACGTTTGGTGTGGTATACTCAATAGTAGAATTATCGGGCCTTAGTTCTTCGAGGGGAATGACAGCGTTACCTTCATTTCCTGCAGACCGTCCTTATTGACCTCCTGAGTGATACCTTTAAGAACACAACAAAGAATATATTACTAACATGATGGGTGCCAGCATAATGCAGCTTCTGGTGACAATACCTCGACTAGAACCTTTCGGGAAAGATGGATCAGGAGGAATCTGGTCCATTTCAGCCTGGCTGCGCGTTCACCTAACTTAACACCACTGGACTACTTTCTGTGGGGTATCTCAAACATCGTGTACGCTGGTTTAATGACCCAGTAACCTCCCCCGATGATCTTCGCCGTCGAATAACCAACGCATGTAGGGGAATCAACCCGGCGTCACTGTCATTGGTATGAAATGAAACCTGGTGCCAGAGGGCTGAGGCATGTATTCGCCTGGATGGAAGCGTCTTCGAATAACATTTGTAAATACTGTATGTACAAGTTGAAACGACCTGACGTTCTTCTCCCTTCTTGCATGCTGTGGATAAGATTCATAAGTGTAAATTTGTTATGATACTATTAACAACGTTATTACATTACATGTATCGATATTTTGAGCTGTCTTGAATACCATTGTTTTTCTTCAACCATTTCACATTCACGTTTAAAACTATTGCTGGTAACATTGACGAGTTATGGGTACATTGCGTGGAAACGAACAACCGTATCAAATAATGTCGAGAGGAAGAGCCCTCCTCATTTTTATGTGCATTTCACAGAAGCCATAAAAAAATATATCATCCCATTCGACATTCTTATTTTTGCGCGGTTTTCGTATTGCGTGTGCGCAGACACCAACGTAACATATCCATACTTTCGCCAATGATTAAAATCGAACTTATATTCTTATACATTTTCATACTTAAACATCCGTACGGTGATACACCGCTGTTTTCATTCTGGGACACCCTGTATATATATATATATATATATATATATATATATATATATATATATATATATATATATATATATATATATATATATATATATATATATATATATATATATATATATATATACTCTATACCTCTCGACAAAGGTATAACCACAGGACCACATATCTTCTGAAAAAATTCTAGTCCAAGTATTATATCAATTTGTATATATTTTATTATTATAATATCATAATATATAATAATAGTAATTAATAATAATAATATAATATAATTATATAATATAATATAATATAATAGTAATATAATAGGACCTATATATAATACATATCGATATATTCGATTTTGGACTTAGAATTCCCTCCCAGAAAAATGAGTCACAAATGCTATGCCTTTACCATACCGGCTGTTATTATAAGACTGCCGGATATCGGTATCGGTTTTTAACTTCCAACCGGATATCCGGTATCCGGCTATCCGGCTAATTCACTATCCGGCCATCCTAATATATATATATATATGCCTGCTTATATACCTGTATATATATAATAACCTTAACTAATAATATATATATATATATATATATATATATATATATATATATATATATATATAATATATATATATATATATATACTGTATATATAATGGGCTGTTAATCCATCTAGGTTAGTTCTAGGTTTACGACACCGAAGATCCATCTATGTTAGGTTTAGGTTTACGTCATCGTCGATCCATATAGGTTAGGTCTCGGTTTAAGTCCTTGCTAGTTCAGGTTATGATAAGATTTGTTAAGTATACATAGATTTACTCTGTGTATACTTAGCAAAACTTTTCATAACCTTAACCCTATCAGGGACCTATAACGAGATGTAATCTGTATAAATTGAGGATGCCGTGAATCAACTCTTAACCTGTATGGAATGACGTTGCCGTAAACCTAAACTTAACCTGTATGGATCGATGTTGCCGTACAATTAGTTCTTACATGGATTAAATTTTTCGATAAATGCTGATTAGACTCAAAAATAGTTATCATATTCGCGATTTGTGCGCAAAAGTCAATGAGTATTTACGTTTTTTTCCAAAAAAAAAAACAAAAAAAACATTTTAGTTTGTTTATTCATATAAATCCGCAAAGTATATATAACATATATATATCATATATATATATATACCACCACTTTTATGGAGCAAGTACTTAATAACCAAAAATATAAAACAAATAATACATTTTATCTTGTTTCTCTATCTCATATATATATATATATATATATATATATATATATAATTTTAAATTAAATTAGATGTGTATTTCTGTATTTTCGGACTTTTTTATCGCTTTCACACCAAGGTTTTATAAGCGTATTTGTGGGTCATAGTCTTCCTTTGCCTTGCGCTTTGTATAGTCTACTTCTAAGAGTGCGATCAAAACGAAGTTCGGTCAGTTGGAGTATAAGAAAAGCCATACAGAATTTCCTAAACTTTGAGAGGCTGTAACTTTTATTCCTAAAGACGTCGGTCTTTATGCTTCATTACAATTAATTTTGAGTCGATGCTGTAATTTCTAAAAAAATCGGTGTTGCCAGTGTTCTGCTCTCCGACTTTTACCTCCAAAGTACAACAATATATATATATATATATATACATATATATATATATATTATATATATATATATATATATATATATACATATATATATATATATATATATATATATATATATATATATATATATATATATATATATATATATACCCTACCATAATATATATATATATATATATATATATATATCTCATATATATATTTATTTATATTTATATATATATATA
>JABUQX010133902.1:0-2500 GCA_015478945.1 Trachelipus rathkii
GAGATATTACACACGTTAAGCTGTAACAATCATAAAATCAATAGAGGTGTAACTAACACCCAAGAGGGGATTAGAATGCCTTTTGTTTTACCGCTTCTGCTTAAACTTTCCTGTTTACTTGCTAACTAAGTGTTTTACTCGCTTTACTCACATATTTATTAACATAACATACCTTAAGCAGTAAATCAATAAATCAATAGAGGTGTGACCTAACACAGGGGGGGGGGATTAGATAATGGCTTTTGTTTCTGCTTTAAAACTGCTTTAACACTTGTTTTTACCCTGCTTTAACTTCTGTCTTTACTGCTTTAACTTTCTGCTTCTAAGCTGCTTAATGACTTTCTGCTTTACTGCATATAACTTCTGGCTTTTACTGTTTTAACTTTCTGCTTTACTGCTTTACTCATATATTTTATTAAATTATGTTTTTTATTTTTTTGTTTAATACTTTTTATTTATTTTTATATTATTATTTTTATTATTATTTTTATTATTTTTATTATTTATTTTATTATACTTTTAGTGTTATTTACTTCCACCTATTGTCTTTTATTAATTTAGAACACCCACACACACACGACACACACACACAACACACACACACACAATCACACGCTACACTTACACATATACCACATTCACTTGACACTTATACACACATTACTATGACACTTACATTTTACCATAGACACTTACATTTACACACACACAACACACACACACACACACACACACACACACCACAGATTTACTTACACTCACACACAGATTTACTTACACACGGAGATTTACTTTTACTTACACACATGACGTATAATTTATTAAAACATTTTGTTTAAATTAAGCACACAAACATTTATATTACTCATTCAAATACAACTAAAAATTTTCAAAGTTTCTTAAAACTTCTATAATAAATCAAACATTATCTTTGAAACAAAGAATTTATTATTAACTGTTAATAACTTTTTGTTTATAATTTAAACTATCAAGTTTAAATAACTTTTACTAACAAATTTTATGAAATTTTATTAAAACATATTATTTTACGTACCTTTAAAGCAATAAATCAGTAAATCAGTAAAGACCACCCCAAGCACCCCTTCTACATCAAGCTATCCACGTTTTTGTTCCTATTGACTTACGCTTACACTCATCCTTTAGCAGTAATAAGTATACAAAATAAACAAAATAAGTTCTTCTTCTGCTAACATAACATGTATTTTATTAAAATCCTTTTCTAAGTTTTTAATTTAAAAATAAACAATTATTCACTTACATTATATTATTCGCTTGAAGTTTATAAAAATATTCAAAAGTTTTTTTTAAATAATTGGATTTTCTTTATTATTATTATTAATTAATCCTATGTACATTGACAATTCCATCACGAAAAACAACAACTACCCCGCACTCCTACAGATACGAAACTGACCTCTTGCTGTAAAATGTGTTGAAATAACTACTTAGGCCTAAATTTAGGATAATCCTTTTTGTATACCGGGGCGATTTAAGCCTAATTCCAGGTCAAAATATATTTCAACTGACCTTTTTCTGTAAAATGTGGTGCAATAACTACGTTAGGCCTAAATTTAGGCCTAAATTTAGGATAAGCCTTTTGTGACGGGCTAATTTAAATCCTAATACCAGGTCAAAAGGTAATTCCAGTATAGACAAGAATCATTGTTATATTATTTTTATAAATATATTTCAAACTGAACATGCTGGATCGGTAAGATCCTTTTAGCAGGTAAGAAGGAAATGTTTTCCCGTTTTCCTTACTTGTGATTGGCCGGAGTAGTTTTCCCCTAGTTCATAAGCTAACCACCCAAGGGCTCAGCATGAGCCCACCCGGCAGCCAACTCCGCACCCGCTGGTGCGTCCCGGCGCGCGCCCCCGCCGCCGCGTGCGCCCGCAGGCGCAATATTTCCGTGTTTCCGCCCGCCGCGTGCGCCCGGAGGCGCAATACACACACACAACACACACACAAACACACACACACACATCACATACACACATACACACACTATCACTTAACACATATCGTCTAATTTATAAAACATTTTATTTTTATTTTATTATTATACTTAGCGTTATTTACTTCATGCCTATTGTTATTATTATTATTTAGAACACACATACACACCACCAACACACACACACACGCAAACACATATCACACACACAACACACACACTCACACGCACAGTACTTACAAATATAGCGTATAATTTAATTAAACATTTTATTTTTATTTTTATTTTTATTTTATTATTATCTGTGTTATTTACTTCATGCCTATTGTTATTATTATTTAGAACACACATACACACACACACACACACACACACACACACACACACACACACACACACACACACACACACACACACACACACACACACACACACACATACACACTTACACATACGCACCCACCCACTCGATATTTTTATGCCTCAGCTTTATTGCCTCAGCTTTGATACCTCAATTTTGATGT
>JABUQX010133902.1:10000-12500 GCA_015478945.1 Trachelipus rathkii
GCCCAAAAAATTATATTTCAGTTTCATCCTGAAGTTTAAAATAATTCCTCTTTGAACTATGAACTGCCTGAACACATGTAGTATATTTTTATTCAAAGATTTTTATTAAAAAATAAAATAAAATAATAAAAAAAATTATAATTCCCCTTTTTCCTAAATTTTAAAATAATTTCTCTTTGAACTGCCTGAGCATATGTAATATAAATTTATTCAAAACAATTGTTTCTTAAAAATAAAACTTCTTCAATAAAATGCCCCTTTAGCGATGCCCTTAGATCCGATTTTCTTATTTTTAAAACAAAAAATACGCTCTCAACATTTACTTGACTAGGAGGCCAAGCTGCTTTTGTGTAAGCCACATCTTGAAAAATTTTAGGATAGCTAGGGATTGCCTCTTTAACTGTTAACTTTAATCTCCGGTCGATTTTCATTATTTCATCTAATGCCTTATGGAATTCTATTTTTCTAGAGGATTTTTAGATTGAAGGTCTTTTAATGGTAGATTGTCTATTTTAAATCGCTTTCTGCATGCTCCAATTGGTCCAATTGTTTGTCAAGTTTGACTTCTTCATCTTCTTCTGACAAGATACCACACGAGAGGATTCCTGAAACTGTTGAACTATATGACTCAGACCCAGATTTCTGTTCGATAGAGTTATTCATTTTATGACCTAATTCACAAAGAGTATTACTAGCTTTTAATATTAGATCTTCAGTTCTGAGAAAGATTCTGAACTGTGGATCAACAAATATGGTCGACAAAACTATTCAGTTTTCAGTTAAAATCTTTTTCCCCTTTCCAATATAATTTCATGTTAGTTGCTAAAATCCCTTCTCTATATATATAAAAAAAAATTTCTTGTAAAGCATGGGTGTTTTAATAATTCTTTGAGGGTTTCGATTTGTTCCCACTGACTATCGGAGAGAGAAAGTTCAGGAGTACCGGCAGCTATTATACTAATAAGTCTTTTAGTTGCAAGCCTTTCGAGCAAAAGACATGTACTTCCCCATCTTGTCTCTTGAACTAAGATGGCCAATTTTTCAGCTTGACGCTTTAAAACTTTCATTAATTTTGGGGGTTTTGGTATTTTTGCTATTTGTCTCGCCTTGCTTATGAGATTCGAAGTATGAGTATTGCGGAGACCATCACGCACTGTTAACTATAAAAAGATGAACTACACACCTCATGTGTGCAATGTTAACGTCATTGAAACATAGTCTTTTCATAATTTTATCAAGTTCATTCAAAAAACAACTATTGTTTTTTTCGTTTTGACATTCAATAAAATTAGTATCACATTTACCAGCTTCCTGTTCCTCATCCTTCCTCATTGTCCTTATTTTTTTTTTCAATTGTACTGATCATATTTGATGCGTTATCCGTAAGTAAGCTAATTAATTACTTGCCTCCTATTGTTTCGAATTTATTTAAAACATTAATAACAAGTTCTTGGACATATTCGCTGGAATATTGCGATTTGGTATCTTTTACTGCTAATGTTTGAGTAATATTGTTTTTATCTTCGTCCACAAGTCTATTATTAATAGCAAAATAATTTAGCTTATCCCTTGTGCAAGCATCCATTTTTAAATGCACGAAGCGTCCCTTCAAGCAATTTTAAGTTTATTTTTTTTTCACATCCGTTTCTTCTAGAACTATTTTAAGAATATTTTCCAGGTCTAAAGGGACTTCCAGTTTTGAAGCCATGTCTCCACATAGTGTTTTAAATCCTGATCTTGCAAAAAAACTTATTTGGTCACTATCTATAACAATAATTATAAATAATTGTATTTTGAATTTTTCAATTGACATGGGCAGAACAAGTTTTTGACAATTGAAAAAAGTATCCACTTCAGTCTTAGTTTTTGAAAATAAAGGTTTATCCTGACAGCTTTTGCTTCACCTTTCTTTTTAACAATTGCAGCAATGTCTAGATGAGAGCATTTTAAATGTCGCACTAACTTAAAGGACCCAGTAGATTTATAGTGACCCCCATTATAAACTGGTGGTTCGGTAAACTCATTTATGCACGATCGAATTGACTGTTTTTTAAAAACTGTTAACTATTTCATATTGACAAATGTAAGTACTTTTATCTTCAGAGCGAGTAAAATATTCAAGTACATATGTTTTCGATTTTGGTCTAGTTGACATGATTTTTCAAAGGATATTAAACTTAATTAATTAAATTAATTATCTATTGAAGTATAGAACCTTTTTTTATTATTGAATAATAAATATACTTAAGCAAATTTCTAAAAAAAGAGAATATATATATATATATATATATATATATATTATATATATATAAAATTAATAAATAATATATAATATATATATATATTATATATATATATATATATATAATATATAATATAAAATAATATATATATATATATAATATATATATATATATATATATATATATATATATATATATATATATATATATATATATATATATATATATATATATATCCATCGCAAAAAACAACTTTA
>JABUQX010133903.1:12500-27253 GCA_015478945.1 Trachelipus rathkii
ATATATAATATATATATATAGATATATATCATATAATAATATAAATATATATATATAATATATAAATACTATATATATATATATATATTATATAATATATATATATACGATTATATATAATATATATATATATATATATATAGCTATAATTATATATATATATATATATATATATATTATATATACATATATATAATAATATATATATATATATATATAAGCACAAATCCTCACTCCTACACAACCTCAAGAACTGAAAAAGCGATAGAAGCAATGAGAACGCACGACCAAACTTTGTTACGCGTGATGTATGAGTCGAAAAGGGTTTTCAAGCGCTCAGTAGCGAGAAATTTGTGGTGCTGCGAAAGTGGCACTAGATATGGAGCTTATCCTTCCCTACATTTGACGGAAAAGAATGATTCACTATTCATTCCTAAACCCTAAATCTTAATCTGGGGATATATATATATAATATTATATATAATATATATAATATAATATAATATATATATATATATATATATATATATATAATATATATATATATAATATATATATATACTATATATATATATAATATATATAGTATAGGTCCTGTTATGTTGTTACGACTCGTCGAGTTTTATTTTTTTTAATTATATTGCTAGTAATATACTAACAAGAATTTAAGTGGTGTACGGGACATGAGTTCAAAAGTTTGAAATTAAATATTTTTTTAAAAATCACATTTATATTAAAATCATTTTTCAAAATGAAATATGTGTGATACTTACTATATATATCTCGAAAAGTACGCACTTACAGAAAAAAACCAATTACATATTTGGAATCAGCGTATAAAGCTTATTACAAAATTATATATATAATATTATATAATATATATATATATATATATATATATAATAATATATATATAATAATATATATATAGTATATATTATATAATATATATTATTAGGGGCTCGAGCCGACGGGGCGACAGAGGGGACGTTTTCCATACCCCGTGGGGAGGGGCGGAGAACCCCCGCGACACCAAATACCAAAAAAAAGCGGTTTCCGGAGGCCCTCCCGGAGGGGGAGATAGTTCTACCCCGTCGTTCACCGGTACGAGAACCGACTCTGCCATCTTCAGTTTACCCTGGGAATTCCTAAAGTTAAAAAACACCAAAAACAAATATAACCGGAATTAAAAAAAAATTAAAACAAATATTACTTAAAAATTACTTTTTAAAAAAAATATTTTAAAATAATTTAGAACTTTTGAATCATCCCGGTTACCCTTAAATTTCATTATTATATCATATTACTAGCAAATATATCTAAAAAAAAGCAAAAAAAAAAAAAGAAAAATAAATAAAAAAAAGACGGAGTCTTAAAGCATAACAAATCGTATATATTTTGAATCATACCGTCACCATTTAAATTCAGTTTAGTTAGTTATTCATATACTAGAATTCATACTGAAAAAAAAAAAAAAAAAAATCAAAACGACAAAGTCGGTTAAAAGAGAACAGTCATATATATATATATATTATATAATATATATATAAAAATAGATATATATATATAATATATATATATATATAAATATATATATAAATAATAATATATATAAATATATATTAAGAATATATACTATACTTAGTATATATATATATTATTACTATAATAACTAGGCCAGGTTAAGATAGTGAACCTGTATCTAAAAAACTGTGATAGCTACATAAAAACTAATACATTTCTGAGATCAGCGAACATTTTAATGCCGGAAAAGAAAAAAATATTTTCTTTACAGTTGGAAAGTAAAATAAATTAATTAAAATAACACGCATGAATAGGTCTACGCCTGCATTCTAAGTTACCTTCCTTGGAAGCGAGACTCTCCTCTCCGCCTCCTCCTCCATCCTCCCTCCTCTCCTCCTAGCGCGAGAAAGCGAAGGAAACAAAGATTTTTAACCTTTTTTTAATGTGAATGAAAAAACATCATTTTTATTCTTTTGGAGTTTAATATATATATAATATATATATATATATTATTATATATATATATATAAAATATATATTATTATATATATAATATATATATATATATATTATAGAAGATAAACACCACTGCTCACGAGCAGAGCCCTAATCTAGGAGGGGGTGTACTTAATTAACGTCCGAGCAGGACGAAACCAAGCCCAAGGAGAGAATAGCTCACACTCTCCCACCCGACCAGATGCGAACCTGGGACCCCTTGCTTTGTTTGGCGAGTGCTCTACCACTGAGCTATCGGGCGCTTTTATATAAATAATAAAAATTTAAAAAAAGGAAAAAATATACTATACATATAACGACACACATACAAAAATATACATAATCAAATATACATATTCATCACATATATTATATATATAATATATATATATATATATATATATATATATATATATATATATATATATATTATATATAATATTATCATAATATTATATATATATATATTATATATACTATATATGATATTTTTGGTGGTTGGTTTGTTTGGAGTTAGTGTGCAAACCAAAGGTCGAGTTAAAGACTTGATTACAGTTGAATTTGTATTTTTAGAAGAAAATAACACGGACCCCAATAACCTGGGAATTAAACAAAAATAGAATAATTAATGCTTAGTAATAAAAGAAAGGAGCTAAATTAAACATATACCATAATAAAAAGAAATTTTACAGTAAATTTAGTATAATAAAAATGAATAAATTAATTAATTATTAGATGGCCTACTTGTTGGCCTATATAAAATTATTATGAAATAAAGAATAATATAAATAAATTTAAACATAAAAGATAATCCACGAATACCACACCAATCATACCATCACACACCATTGCAGGGTATGAATTTCTATTTTCAATTTGTTGGCCTACATAAAAATAAAAGATATATGGCCAAACGGAAATCGGGCGTAGGTTCCCCATTGAAAAAGTGGCTACTAAATAATAGCCCTAGTACTAATACGTAACCTAAGGGTTGCTACCATGGGGATAAGCGAGCCTAATAAGTTATAAATAAGAAAATATAGAAAGAAATACGTTATAATAACGCCACTTCACAGGGTACCAATATTTACCACTATATTTTTTATAATAAATATAATTGCACTGTCTATTTCACTCACCATGGCAATACGAGAAATATCATATGCTTTAATAAGCTTTAAGACTTCATAAAATGGTAAAAATCCATAATTCTTGTGAGTAATTATAAAGCGTCGATGTAAGGCGAAAATGGCGGCAAGATAAGATGCTAGAGGCATGTCAGTAGTATCAAAGATGAGGACGCACGACAGTCGTATTCATAATTTTTAAATTTGCCATGGTGAGAAAAAAAGTTCGTTAAATCAAACCTCCGCTATTGCATTTGCGCTATGTTGGTAAGATGTGACCTGACCGTCAATTACCACATATATACAATCCCTCGCCCAGTGCTGAAGGCACGAGAACTATTCCACTCCAAATAGCGCGCCGGCCATCGAATGTGCCTACCCCTGCTCGATATTCTAAGAAGCGGTTGGGATGGAGTCTGGACAGGATTCCCAGATTGTGAGCGGGTGATCGGGCGAGTCGGAACATCTGCGTGTGTCGTAAGAGTAGCCCGAGGTGGAGCTGGAGTTGAAGAATCCTGAGCCGGAGTGGAGGAGGCAAAGGATGACGATGACTTGCGGGTGGAGCTAGCCGGTTCGTATTGGTGTGTTGCGCCCTGTGAGAGAAGGAGGGATAAGAAGAGGATCAGGAAAAGGAGAGGAGGAGGCAGAAGAGGAGGAAACGATGCAGGAGGAGTAGATAGGAATGTTAAAAAGAACGAGTTTGAAGGAGGAGAAATTAAACAAAAAAAAGGTAAAAGCTCAGGTCGAGAACAGGACGAGAAAGGATTCGCACTCCCCCGAAAAAGCAGCTTAGGCGTCGATCGAAAGCACGACCTCTGTGGCGTGTGGTACGTTGGATCGGGAAGAATTTTCCCTTTCCCTAAGGTATCACAGAAAATTTCCATCGTACTTAGGTGGAGAGCAGTGCCGGTGGAGCATGTCGACGAAGACATGAGTGCAAGAAGAAAGGTCCTTAGGGATATAGAAATGCACCTTGTGTGGACGAGAGAAGGAGTTGGTCTCCACGATGAAGCACAGCGCCTCAAGCGGGTAAGAAAGGAAAGCGGGTCAGCAGTAGAAGGAGGAGAAGACGGAGAGAAGAAGTCACTGGAGACGAAGGAGGAGAACCATACACTAATTCAGCCAGCCGAACAGTGCAATCTTCTTTAAACAGCCAACCGAAGCCAAGCATTACGAAAGAAGGAGAGCGTCAGCCAATTTTCCGGATTGGGCTGAGCTAGAAGAGAAGCCTTTAGCTGACGGAACGTTCAATAATGCCGTTCGCTTTTGGATTGAAAGAAGTCGTGTGAATCTTCCCTGAACCAAGAAGATTCATCAAATCTCTACATAAGAAGGATTCAAAAGGTCTACCTTGGTCCGTTGTGGCAGAAAGCGGCACACCAAAGCGCGAAATCCAATGAGCCCAAGAAATCTTTAGCTATGGATTCCGCGTTGGCGACAGAGAGAGAGGGATAGCCTCGGTCCATCGTGGAACGATCTATACACTAAGAATTGTATTCTTACCGCCCGGGGAGGAGGCAGAGGTCAACATGCGATGTGACACGTTCAAGCAGCACCAGGGGTAGAAGTGCCTAGAGGGACTTTGTGTGACGTGTACCCTTAGAACCGCTGAGAAGACAAGATGCGACACCAAGTTGCTACGTCGGCATTCAGATCAGGCCACACAAAATGGGCAGCAACCAGTTTGCGTGAACCTCAATGCCAGGGTTGGAAAGCGAGTGAAGATTGAGGAAAGACAGCCTTACGGAACGATGCAGGTTAGAGGGAAGGACGAGGAGATCCCCTGAGAGACATGCCACAGAATTTCTTCCTCTATCCCAGGGAGTGAGCCACTGCCAGCTTGAGAGAGAATCTTGGAAGTGCAGGATCCTCAGTGTCTGGCACGTTGCCATAGCGTTCGTAGTCGATGTTGGGTAAGGCCTAAACGCGTCGATTCAATGCGGGAGAGCAGCGTCAGCAGTTGAGTTGTCGACACCTAAATATGTCTGACATCAGTAGTGAACTGTGAGACATACTCAAGCGTGACGAGCTTTCGAGGAGTCTTCGTTTCTGGAGGACCAGACGAAGGTAAGTGGTTGTGGTCCAGTGAGTCATGTGGAACTCACGACCTTAGAAAGTAGCGGAAATGACGGACGGCAAGATACATCGCAAGTAACTCCCTCCAAAGCACTGTAGCGAGTCTCAGGAGGTTGCAACTTGCGAGAGAAAAAAGCGAGAGGAGACCACACTCCGTTCAGGTGCTGCTGGAGAACACCTCCGACAGCAAAACCAGCATCTACCTGAACTCTGGTCGGAGTGAGTCCTGCAGGGTGGATCTAGGATGGCTGAAGCGAGTGCTTCTTTGGAAACTTCAAAAGCAGCCGTAGCTTCGTCAGACAGTCCACTTTTGTAGAACTGCCTCGGTGCGCTGGGCGGATGAGAGCTGTGATGGGGTCGAAAATATCAAGCGCCCGATTTGAAAAACGATCATAGAAGTTTTAAGCATGCGAGTACAATGACGAAGGCTGCTTCTGAGAGACAGCCTAGGAAGGTGCGAATGGCCTCGCCGACTGCGCTCTCAAGAGGGCTAAAATTGCCATCCGCTTGAAACAGATGTCCTAGAAAGGTAAGGAAGGACACCAAAAACACCGACTTTGCCGGGTTGAGACGCATGCCACATTCGTCCAACCTGGCAAAAACGGCACGTAGATGTTGCTCATGCTCGGCAAGAGAAGAGGAAGCTATGAGGAGGTCATCCAGATAAGCAAAGGCGAAGGGAGACCTCTAAGAACGTCATCAATGAAGCGTTGAAAAGTCTGAGCTGCACCCCTCAAACCGAAAGGCATGCGTGTGTACTCAAAGAGGCCAAAAGGAGTGATGATGGCCGTCTTCGGTATGTCCTCTAGTGCGACTGGGATCTGGTGGTAAGCCCTCACAAGATCCAATTTACTAAAAATGGATTTACCAGCCAGATTAGAGGTGAAAGACTGGATGTGAGGGACCGGGTAGCGGTCTGGTATCGTACAAGCGTTCAAAGCCCTAAAATCTCCCACAGGCCTCCAATCAGAAGCACCTTTAGGACCAGGATGGAGGGGGAGGACATGAAGCTTTTGGGAAGGGCGGACGATACCAAGTTCGAGCATGTGCTCAAACTCCGCCTTGGCTGTTGAGCTTGTCAGGAGGCAGACGCCGAGCACGAGCGAAAGTGGGAGAGCCAGTAGTCTCTATATGATGGCGCACAGAATGTTGAACAGGAGAAGAAGAAGAACAAGGGTTCAACAGCGCCGGAAAATCCTTCTGCAGGATGGTAAAGAAGGGGGAGTTACCAGAAGAAGGAGCAACGCAGAGATGCCTTTAAGAGCAGAAGAAACACGGGTACCTGCAGAGACAGAGACGTACAACCGTCAACCAATCTTCTGTTTCTTAGATCGACCATAAGTCGAAATGTGACAGAAATCAGCTCCCAAATGGGTTGGGTAACGGCAGCGCCAATCGGAAGTACCCAGGGGGGATTGACGGCGAAGAGAGAGGTCTAAGCCGTGCACAAACGCTCACATAGAACAGCGATGGTACTTCCCATTTGCAGCTAAGAGAGCCCGTCAGGAAAGGACAAGCGGACTTCTGGGTACACTCGAGGAAGAACGAAAACGGTACGCACCGTGTGCGATCAGAAAGAACAGTTTGTAGACCCAAAGACGCAGGACACTGAGACGAAGAAGGCGGGAGGAAAGACAAACAGAGAAGGTGGCCACTGGATCCACCGGCCTTATAGATTGTGGCGTAGAGGTTCCCGACAAAGTGCAGGGTTGGGAGCACTTAGTCGCCTTCAGGCCATACCGATGGTGATAAAAACAATATCCGTTAGGATATTGCGTCGGGCTTGGGGTGGGAGAACGGTCAGAGGAGTGGGTGCGGGAAGGCAAATCCTTTGAGGACCGTAGCATAGCGGAGATGTCCTTTAGCACCGCCTTGACATCAGCCATGCCTTGTTCCAGAGATGTAAGACGGGCCTCAACTCTAGAAAACGGAGAGGAACTTGGATCGTTAGTGGCGTCGTAAATAGAGCAGGGATACGAGGTATGAGATGGGTACGCCGGGTAATAAGAAGCAGCGGAAGAGGGGACTGAAGAGACTGCAGAGGTCGGAGGAGAATCTGTTCCAACCATGACGAGAGCAGTAGAAGAAAGTAAGAGAAAAGAAATTGTGAAGAGAGGAGAAGGTAAGAATTAGGAGAGGGAAGAATGAAGGAAGAAAGCAAAGCCACAGCACAAATACAAAAAAAAATTAACTAATAAATGATGAAAATCAATATTGGCAGTGCAAAAATATGATAAAAAAAAAAAAATTAACTATTTTTTCCTTGCTATAATATAGTATAAAAAAAACTCCAATAACTTTTTGTTCCCGGTGAGATGATAATTCTATTTCCGTCTTGAGAAAAAAAAAATTGTGCTGTTTCCGGTGTATGCTACCTATGTATATATATAAAAAAAAACTGAAAATTATATAAAATTAGTTATATATAAATATAATATTTCAAATAATAAAAATAAAATGATGAAAAGAAGTAATAATAATAATAATAATAATAATAATAATAATAATAATAATAATAATAATAATAATAATAATAATAATAATAATAATAATGAATAAAATTTTGGGCCTATTAGATGGCCTACTTGTTGGCCTATGTAAAAATTATTATGAAATAAAAATAATATAAATAAATTTAACATAAAATATAATAAATGATTACTACATTAAATTTTATATAATAAAAAGGAATAAAAATTATGGGCCTATTAGATGGCCTACTTGTTGGCCTACATAAAAATCAAAAGATATTAGTGGCCAAACGGAAATCGGGCGTAGGTTCCCCATGAAAGTGGCTTACTTAAGATAATAGGCCCTTAGTATATACTAACCTAAGGGTGCTACCATGAGGATAAGCTAGCTAAGTAATTATAAATAAAAATATATAAAGAAATACGTTATAATAACGCCACTTCACAGGGTACCAATATTTACCACTATTATTTATTAATAAATATAATTGCACTGTCTATTTCACTCACCATGGCAATACGAGAAATATCATATGCTTTAATAAGCTTTAAGACTTCATAAAATGGTAAAAATCCATAATTCTTGTGAGTAATTATAAAGCGTCGATGTAAGGCGAAAATGGCGGCAAGATAAGATGCTAGAGGCATGCCAGTAGTATCAAAGATGAGGACGCACGACAGTCGTATTCATAATTTTTAAATTGCCATGGTGAGAAAAAGAGTTCGTTAATAAACTCTGCTATTGCATGCTATGTTGGTAAGATTGACCTGACCTCAATTACCACAATATATATAACACTACCATAATAAGCATTACTGTTACCACTAACATTGAACAACAACATTGAAGTTCATATTTTACACAATATTACCTTCACTAACACTATTAGAATAACAACAACACTAATAATTACCATTACTAACACTAATAACCCTAATTTAAGCAAAAATGATCACTATTAAACAATAACATCACTATTAGCACTTTGGGATTTGGAGATAGCGTCAACTGCAGGTAATACGATCCATACATGGGAAGAGACAGACAGCTGATATGTGTTCCCAACTACATGCAGCATTTTGAGGAGTCCACCTGATAGACTAAGCGATTCTGATGTCACATTATATATATATATATATATATATATATATATATATAAATATATAATATAATATATATATATATATATAATATTATATATATATATATATATATATAGTATATATTATAATATATATTATATAGATATAAATATATACTATATATAGTATATTAGATAATATACTAGTATATATATATATATAACAGAGGTGGGCACGATCCGTTACTCCGTTACTCCGTTACTAACGGAACTACTTTTGAGTAACGGAGTAACGGAAACACGTTACTTTTTCTTTCATGTAAAGCACCGAATAACTTCCGTTATTTTCGTTACTTTTAGTCCGTTACATTTTGTTCGACTTTCTTTTAATGTTGATGACTAGGGGTATTCTTGGTCGCGGTGTTCATTTTGACCAACGCGATTCTACCTGCCTTGTCCTTTTTTGACCTCACTTTGTTGTGGCCTTTCGCACCTTCTCCTGGGGCCCCAAAATTGTATTTACCTGCCCTGACCCTTCTGACCTTACATTATAGGGACCCTCTGAACCGTTTTTCGACCACCTTTGGTCTTCCATGGGTTTTTGTTGGCCCACGGTAATATTTTCGCCACCCTAATTTCGAGACCCTAATTTTTTGCAACCCTAATTTTTTGCAACCCCTCGATTTTTGGCGAACCCTAATTTTTTGCAACCCTTCGAAAAAGGGTTGCGCCAAACGGTGAAGCAGAACCGTTGACGACCCCACCCTAATTTTTCGACCAACCTTTTTCCTTCATGGGTCAATTTTGCCCACCCTAATTTTTGGCCACCCTTAGGGGCTTAGCCCTATTTTTGATGTCTTTACCCTTTTTGTCCTTGACCTTTTCTCCAAAGCCTGCCATATACATGGGTCAATTTTGACCACGTAATTTTTTGGCCTTCCTTTAGGCTTACCCTTTTTGATTCTTAAACCTTGTTTTGACCCATGATATTTCGCGTTTGACCTTCAATACCATGGGCAATTTTGCCCCCACGCACAATTTTTTGCCACTCGTGGCCCACCGTCACATAATTTTCTTCTAACTATAACGTTATGTATTCAGTTGAAGTTCTGTTATGTTCTAGATATTCTATGGATCCGGGTTGAGTGCCCAGAAGTGGAGTGCCAAGTGGAGTGCTCCAATGAGAAAAAAAAAAATGCCAATGAGTGCCCAAGTGAGTGCCAATGAGTGCAAGAGTGCCACATAGTGCCAAGAGAGTGCCAATAGTGCAACCTGAGTGCCACTTTTTTCCAAGCTTTCTTGCCTCTGAGCGCCTAGAATAGCCCTAATATGCGTGTCTACCCCTAGGTTATTAGGTATGAGGAATCGATTGGTGTAAATTACAAGCTGCTAGGATGCTTCCTACTATGAGTTAGTCTTTTTCTATCACTTAGCCCCGTTATATATATTAATATATATATATATATATATATATATATATATATATATATATATATATATATATATAATATATATTATATTAAATATATATATATATATAATATATATATATATAATATAATATATATATATATATTATATTATAATATATATATATAAATATATATATATATACATATACATATAATATATATAATATATATATATATATATATATATATATATATATTAATAATATATATATATATATAATATATATATTATACTTGCAACACACACCTACACCACATTACACTATTAACACTTATTACACAACATTCACTATGACACTATACACATATGACACTTATAAGCACTTACATTCTCCATAGACACTTACATTAAACCATAAACACTTACACTCACACCCACACACACAGATACACTTATACACTTTCACTCACACACTCGATATTTGGATGCCTCAACTTTGATGCTTCAGCATTAATGCCTCAGCATGATGCTCAACCTTTGAAGTTCATCTTTGACTGACCTCTATCTTGATGACGTCCTGTGAATACATCTATATTCGATTGATCACTTTGATGAAATCCATCTTGATGCTCATCTCAACCTACATCAAAGAACAGAGGTCATAATGATTAAGTCTTCACCCAGTTCACAAGCTACCACAGCTGAGCATGAGCCCCACCCCCAAAGGATGCCCATGCCGCCCGCCAGTGCCGACCCCCGCGTCCCCTCCCCGCCGCCGTCCCGCCCCCGCCGCGTTTGCCCCGCAGCGCATATTTTCCGGCGTTTCGCGCCCCCGCGTGCGCCCGCAGCGCAATATTCCCGCGCCCGAATGAAAAATATATATACTATAAGTCATTCATTTTTCTATTTCATACTTAAACATTTCAAAAGAATTCTTTTCAAATATACTATGAGTCATTCCATTTTTATTTCATACTTAAACATTTGTATTAAAAACATTTTCGCGAACCTAAAACTGTAACTCAATACAGACCTATTATTTAACAACATTATTTTTTCTTTTAGATTTTTTACTTAATACTTTTTACTTAATACTTTTATAATTTTATAAATTTTTAAAAATTGTAATTAAGAAGAAAAATCCAGAGTGTGTGATATATAATCATTTTATTTTACTAGAATTGTACGAAATTTTATTAATTAAAAGACATAAACTTACAACCTATAAAGCAGTAAATCAGGAAAATTAAATAGAGGTGTTACCTAACAACAAAGATTAGTATGCTTTGTTTACTGTGTTACTCTTTAACTAGGTTTTATTGCTTAACTCAATTTTAACTCTTAACTACATATTTCAATAACGATTACATACTTAAAGCATAAATCCAGTATCAATAGAGTGTTACCTAACACCAAGGGGAATTAGTATGTGATTTGTTTTACTGCCGTATGCCTTTAACTTTTGCTTTACGCTTTAACTCACGCCTTTTACTGCGTTAACTCACATATTTTTACATACCCTTAAAGCAGTAACATCAGTAAATCAATAGAGGTGTAACCTAACACCTAAGGGATTAGTTGCTTATTGTTGTTAACTGCTTCCCTAACTTCTTTTACCACTTATTACATGCCCTTTACTGCTTCTACATCGTCCTCCCAACTGCTTAAACTTCAGCCTTGACTGCCTTAACTTCATGCTTTACTGCTTTAACTTTCTGCTTTACTGTTTTAACTTTTCTGCTTTACTGCTTTAACCCTTTTGCTTTACTGCTTTTAACTCATATGTTTACTGCCTTTAACTCTATATAGCCTAATTAACATTACATTACCTTAACAACAGTTAAATCAGTAAATCCAATAGAGTGTACCTAACACAAGGGGGGGATTAGTATGCTTTGTTTTACTGCTTTACTCTTTAACTCATGTTTTACTGCTGTAACTCATGTTTTACTGGCATTTAACCTCATAAGTTTACTGCTTAAACCTCATATTTTTACTCTTTAAACTCTATATTTATTAATCAATTATGTTTTTTATTTTTAATACTTCTTTATTTATTTTATTATTATTTTTATTTAGTTTATTATTACTATATTTTATTATTTATTTTTATTTTATATTTATCTAGACTTAGTGTTATTACTTCATGCCTATTGTTAATATTATTATTTAGAACACACTTATACACACATTCCCTATTATGCACTATACACACACACACACACACACACACACCACACTAGGACCACTTATACACACACTTCATATGAACATTATACCACACATTCCACTATGACACTTACATTACCATAGACACCTTAAATTAACTCTAGTACCACACACACACACTACACTTCATACACACATTCACCTATGACACTTTATAACACATCTCACTAGACACTTACATTTACCATAGACACTTATAGCACACACAACACCACACACACACCACACACACCACACCACACTACACCCCACAGATTTACTTTCCCACTCACACTGAGATTACTTACGATCACAAGAATTTACCCATCCCCACTAGCACACAGATTTACATACACTCACACCAATTACTTACACCCACACAATGAGCTTAACACCAGACTTTTACTTACACACACAATTTACTTACCACTGCACCCACACAAAAATTTACTTACCACACACACACACACCACACGCACACTTCACTTACACATTATAACGTATAATTATTAAAACATTTTATGTTTTATTAAAGCACGTACATTTATATTACTCCTTCTTTCAAATATAACTAAAATTATTTTAAAGTTTCTAAAACTTCTATAATAAATCAATCATATCTTTGAACAAAAATATTATAACTGTTAATATTTTTTTTATAAAATTTTATACAAATCTATCAAGTTTTTAAAATAACTTTTACTAAATTTTATGATTTTATTAAAAACATATATTTTAGATATCTTTAAAGCAAATAAATCCAGTAAATCCCCCAGTTAAGGTAGGCCCCCACCCTTCCTACACCAAGCTATGGCCCCAGTTTTTTCTATTGACTTTACCTGCTTTTACCATCATCCTTTACCATACATAAGGTTAAATAACAAAATAAATTCTTCTTCTGCTAACATAACATGTGAGTTTAAAAAACTTTCTAAGTCTTATTTAAAAATAAAATTATCCAATACATTTATATTATTCGTTCGATGTTAATAACAGAAATAAAATTTCAAGTTTTTACACTTTTCGGATTTTCTTTATTATTTTAATTATTATTATCTTTTTTACAATGACAATCCATCACGAGAAAACACCAACAACCCCACTCCCCCTTACCAGATAGAAACACCTCTCTCCCTGGGTAAAATGTGTGAAAAAACCTTTAGCTAAATTTTTGGAATAATCCTTTGTAGCCGGGCGATTTAGACAACCCAGTCAAAAATATTTTTCAAACTGACCCTTTTTCTGGTAAAATGTGTGCAATAACTCACGTAGCCTAAATTAGGGCCAATTTAGGATAAGCCTTTTTTATACCACGTACTGCTTTAAGCCTAATACCAGGTCAATGGTAGAATTCAGTATGACAAGAACCCCATTTTTTATTATTATTCTTTATAAATAATTTAACAAACATGCTGGATCGCAAATCTTTAAGCAGTAGAAGGACAAATATATTTATAAAATCATAATAATAACAATGATTCTTGTCTATACTGGAATACCTTTTGACCTGATGTAGCTAAATCAGCATGGGTTTACCCAAAAAAGGCTTATCCTAAAAGTAGGCCCTAAATATTAGGAACCAACGTAGTTATTGCACCACATTTTACCGAAAAAGGTCAGTTTGAAATATATTTTGACCCTTGGCAACTAGCTAAATCCCCCCGGGCTACAAAAAAGATTATCCTAAATTTAGGCCTAAATTAGTTATTTCAACACATTTTACAGAGAGATGTCAGTTTCGTATCTGTAAGGAGTCGTTGTTGTGTTTTCTCGTGATGGCATGTCAAACATATATAGAGTAATAATAATAATAATAATAAAGAAAACGAATTATTTAAAAAACTTGAAATATTTTTAGTTAACATCCAGCGAATATATAAATGTAAATGAATAATTGTTATTTTTAAATAAAACTTAGAAAGATTTTAATAAAAATACATGTTATGTTAGCAGAGAAGAACTTATTTTGTTATTTTTATCCTTATTACATGGCTAAAGAGGACTGTAAAGCAGGTTAAGTCAATAGAACAAAACTGTTGGCATAGCTGTTGTAGAGGGTGCTAGGAGGCCTAACCTACTGATTTACTGATTATTGCTTTAAGGTACGTAAAATATATGTTTAATAAAAATTTCATAAAATTTTAAGTAAAAGTTATTTTAAACTTGATATAAAATAAAATTTTATAAACAAAAAAAATTAAACAGTTAATTAATAAATTCTTTGTTCACAGATAATGATTGATTTATTATAGAAGTTTTAAGAAACAATTTGAAATAATGTAGTTATATTTGAATGGAGTAATATAAATGTACGTGTTTAATTGAAACATAAAATGTTTTAATAAATATACGTTATA